>SSNQ01000521.1:293511-326101 GCA_006942095.1 Nothobranchius kuhntae
TCCAAGATTACCTTACATGTTTAATATCCCACATTTATGACCGGAGCAGAACAGACATTCTTAGATCAGACTAGAGCGCTGTTGACACACGTCACATGGCAGGAATATCAGCACACACACTGAGGCAATTCTGTCATTTTAATTGGGCTAAATTATGGGATGTGAGTATTGTATTTCATCCTTCTTTTGACATTCCTCATCACATTTGGAGGGGTGGTGGGGGACATTACCGTCCCCTGTGTGGCCGTCTCTCCCCTTTCGGTGTGATAAAACAAGGATTTCTTTGAGTCTTCTCGTCCAGCTGCACAGAAAGCACAGCTCCTGGTTCTGCTAGCCCCCCTTGCACACATACACATTCACACACATGCGTGTGCACACAAACAGAAACTGGTGTGAGTTCCCCTATCGAGCAGAGCCAGTTCCTCCATCTAAGATGCTGACTTGTTTATGCTGAGGGGGACGAGCGTTTGACTTCTGCCAGCCCTTGCATTGCACCCAGAGTCAGTTGGAGGCATCATCTCTTAACTCTGCTTTGTTGCAGGAAGTGGCAGCATGAGGTCTGCCTCTTGCTGAATGTGGTTGATAAAAGTCTTCAGACAGGAGAGAGACAGGAGGTCGCTGTCGCCCGCTCTCGCCATCCCGGCCGCGTAAACATACAAGAGGACACAGAGGAGGAGCAGCGGGGTCAAACATGGAGCTGTAGGGACACGCTCAGATGCCCGTGCAGACTGTCAGTGGAGGAGGAGTATTTCTGAGGAGAAGATCTCTGCAATGAACAAGACCAAGAGGTATTTAAACATGATCAGAGAGTGTGTTGCTGTCAGCCTGCAGCTCAGAGTTGTGTGTGCAGCCCTGAGGCTGTGTGTGAGGCGCACACTGTGGTTTTCTGCAGAGTTAAAAAGAAACAGGGCAGCTTGGTTTTATTTCCCGCGTGTACTGCACACAAACCAGTCCTGACTTTCAACAGTTGTGTGCAGTAACGTTTCGTTTGGCTTTCAGAGGGACTTTCGTCACATTTCTGTTTTCTCTTACTGCTGTAGTTGTGTGTGTGTGTGTTGTGTGTGTGAGTGGTGTGTGTGTGTGTGTGTGTGTGTGTGTGTGTGTGTGTGTGTGCGTGCGCGGCACCTGAGTTTAAGGAAGACCAGCTGAGCGGCCTGTGATTCCCCCTCAGTGGAAAAGGTCATCTAGATCTGGAGAAGCAGAAAAGATTTGAAGCGAAGGATAAATAAACACGGGAGTGGAATTAAATCCCGGCGTTCCTCTCGTGTCAGATTTGAACTTGTGGCGCTTCGTTTCGGTTTCAGCGACTCCTTGTAAAGATGCCATTTTTGTGTTAAACAAGGTTGGTTCTGACATCTTTAGTTGTAGATTTGTGGATGTCCATCTTCTACAAGTATTCAGTCGCTATCTTGAATTGTTAATGCAGCGTTTGGACAAGTGGATGAATGAGCGGTTGCAGGAGATGTGTCTGCCTCGTGCACGAGGAGGGAAACGAGTGGAAAGCGGCACACAAACATGGCCTTCAGAGGGCCAAGGCATCAATTAATCAATTAAGGAAAGCTCTGGATCTGCAGCCAGGATCCTGACAAGGATGGGAATGCTACCAAGATTTAAGACTTAAAAATTGGTTTTCTGTGTGAAGAAGGATGGTGGAAAGTCTGACGGGCTTGTTTCATCGCTGTGCTTATTCTCACTTTTAAACACAAAGCCTAATTATTACCCAAGAGGCCTCATTTGCATGAAAAGGTGAATGCAAATGGTCAAACAGTAAGTTGTGGGATTTACCGACAGCAGCGCGTTTGTTCAAACGCTCTGAGTGTGCGTTACACCGGCTGAGAGGGGAAATTCCCTCTCATCTGTGATGACATCAACAGCATGTTCCCATCAGCGATTCTGTGAAAGAGCGTCCTCCCTGAAGTGAGGGGGTGGGGGTGAATCTGATCGAACAGGAAGGCCTGACTGGACAAGAATCCAGATTCATTACCAGACTGCTTTAACCCTCACTGGCCTTTATCACCCTGTCACTAACATTCATGGACTCACCCATCTGGACTCACGACGGGGAAGGCTGTTGTTGGTTTAGCGTCCAGGAAACAGCAGAGAACATCTCTGCTAGTAGAAGCTAATGTTAGCATTAGCTACTCCACCACACAGCAGAACTCCTCTAGGCGTGTGTTGACAAAACATCAACGTTACAGAGCAGACAGAGTCAGTGGTAGAGTCGTGTTGCTGTTAGCCAATCAGAGAAGAGATGTTGGAATATCAGGAAATAAGACTCCAGATCCTGCCGTTTCTCTCCTCCAGCTGAAACAGGTGCTGCTGGATAGCCCCGCCCACAGACCACTGCAGATCTGGTCATTGAACAAGCGTTACATTTTAACTGAATTAAAAATAAAAGAATAAATCAAAAACAATTTCATCTTGTGACATTTTATCATTGGGGAAGCAGGTGGTGACTGTGGGAATAAAAAGCATCCTGTAACAGAGACGTTTCCTGTTGGACCAGTGAGTTACCAGCAGAGGGAGAAGAAATCTAAACTGGTCACGTAACCTCCGCGAAGCGTCTGCAAATCGTAGTTCGCTGCTGTTGCAGTGGACGGGTGCGTTTCCACCGGCCGTGATGCGCTACGCTTTGAATGCATCCTAGAAGCGTAGGGACGTTCGTATCTATTTTTCATGCGCTTCCAGACAGCATCAACCGCTGCAGTTCAGATCGAGTCAGACAGGAAGTCAAACACAAAAACTGTGTAAAACACTGGAAACTGGAAAAAAAAAGAAATCATGTGCAGATCTCCAGTAAGTATGTGTGAAAGATCCGTAGTTAAACAGAAACAAACCACAGGCCTGCTGAAATCAGGCGTCGTCTCTCCAGGGATTTTGTGATATCGGTATCAAGAGTCTTCATCGACCCAACGGCCGTCAGGATCTCCTGCTGCCAAAACGCAAAAGATGGAGAATGTCTAATAAACAGATTTTAATAAAACCCTCAGAAATTAATCCCAGGAAGAACGTCCACAGCTGTTACGGAGTCAGCCTGATTCAAGATGGCCGCCGCAGCTAACTGAAATTAGCGAATGCTAAAACAGCTCTGACTGCGTCGGTTTAACAGAGAATCAGCTATGATGTGACGTGTTTGTTGCTGAGAGTCACAACAGAACGCCGCGGCTGCTCATAAACAACTTTATGACTAATAAAGCTCAAATCTGGAGGTGAAAAGACTGAAGAAGCCACAAAGACTCGTGTGACTTTCGCAACCACGGTGCTTTCTAAACTTCGTCTGTTTGTGTCGTCGGCTCTAAAGCTCTCGGGCAAAAGCTGCTGCAACAAACGTCTGAAACATTGTTCTTCAACTTGTGGGTGAGGATGTGAACTGGGGATGAACCTTTTGTTTGGTTTTGGAACTGAGGTGTTGTGGCAAAACAAGACCTGATTAATCGAGCACATGCAGTGTGATCAGCGGCACGCGCCGTGCTGTGTCAGGTGTGGAAGACTTCTGTCGCCCAGCAGGTTTGGAGGCCATCCACCTGCAGCTGGAGCCGCCGGGGGTCATCGGTGACATGGCTCCGGTGTGTGTTGTTATAACTGGATGGAGCGGCGGCCATAGGGGCGGCTGTTGGTATAAATAGATGAGTGAATGTCACCCTGAGCGGCACACGGACCAAAGCTGTCAGTTTTGGTGCAACTGGATCAAAGGTGTGTGCTGCTGGGTTGTACGTGTGTAAGTGGGCTGTGGAAATGGTTAGCACACACACACACACACACACACACACACACACACACACAAAGAGAAGGGGATGTATGTCTGGTCATTCAGGGAACTTCTGTGTGAGTTCTCTGAAGCGGCAGCGTTTCTCGGTAATGTCATCACATCAGCTGCAGTAAGACGGCCGACTCGGTTTCACGCTGTGACACAATCCTCACCGTCCCTTCATCTGGACCGAACCCTCCACGTTCTGGTGCAGAACCAGGAGGGTTCAGAAGCTCCCGGTCTGCTTGTCTTTCACTTTCACCAACATTTGTCATTTGGCTGAAAGACGGCGACTTAAACCTTTTACCAAACACAAGGCTCACATCAGAAGCTGCTACTGGGAAATGCAGACGGACATTGCTCAACGGCACCTCCATCCACAGAAGAAGCATAAATCTAATCATGGAATTAAAAACAAAAATGCTTGAGATCAGTGTGAAGCCTCTAAATAAATGATTAAGTTTATTACTTTATTTATTAGACCAACTGAGGAGGTACAGGAGCTGAGTGGAAGTTAATACAGGTGTTTAAACTTGAACAACCTATAAAAGGAAGAAGAAATCTGGGTGTGAAAGCTCCATTGATGTGCAGAAAGTAGGTTTAGACCAAACTGTAATTTCAGGAAATCTCTTTATTGCTTTTGTTTTTAATAATATAGTTTTTATCCCAATGAAATGAAGCATGTTTGGCCTTTTTCATCTTTGTTAAAGTCACTAAAACAAGGACGTGGAAGCTCAGAGTCCAAACAGACGATGATAAAGTCTGAGTTTGTGTGAAATCAGAAGAGAGCTCTCTGAACAGTCAGCTTTAGGTGAGGGAGACTCTGCTGCGTTTATCAGATGTGGTGAGCTGCATTTCCTCCAAC
This sequence comes from Nothobranchius kuhntae, assembly GCA_006942095.1. Lineage (NCBI taxonomy): Eukaryota > Metazoa > Chordata > Actinopteri > Cyprinodontiformes > Nothobranchiidae > Nothobranchius > Nothobranchius kuhntae. The sequence continues at coordinate 298,125 of SSNQ01000521.1, forward strand.
GCTGACCCGCTCTGTTTCACCACAAGCTGCTCTACTTATTCATAGGCAGCAAACGCTCCGTCTGCCTCTCACTTTCTAACTTTGCTCTCCTATCTAGCAGGAAATCGAATCCGGACACAACCAGTGTGCTGAAGAGCAGGAAGCTGGTTCAGCGCAGGAGGAACACATGTCCCAGTCCTCAGGACATCAGCCGGGCCCTGCAGAGCCCCAGCTCTGCCCCCAGCGCCAGCGCCGCCAGCCTGGATGAGCTCATCCAGCGCTGCCTCAGCTGCTTTGGTTGGTATCTGCTTTTCTTCCTCATCCCAGTGCTTATGTAACTGAGGGATGAGGGAAAAGGAAGCAGGAATCTGGGGAGTGAAATACAAAGAGGGTCTCATACAATCCATTTTTGTTCTGCTGGGCAGCAGAAACGAGACGCTCTGCAGACTCTCCTCCTCCATGCCTGGAACGAGAGCGGAGCTGTTCAGGGAGGCTGGATCTGAGCAGCAGAAGTAAAACGGGAGCAGAAACTTTTAGAAAGTAGATTTAAACAAAAATCTTAAAACTCAGTTTCCTACAAAAACAGAAAAACAGAGAAAGCTGAAAGACCCCATTGTGTTCACATTTGTTTTATGGAAAAGATTGGGTCAAAAATAATATAGATTAATACAGATAATTAATATCTTACCTGCTGCAGGTAGGCAGCTCATAGAACAGCCTCAGTTTACAGAAACAGCTAAAACGGTTTGCCTTTAAAACGTTAAATTAAAAAAAACATCTGATGGTTTATAATAATAATAATAATAATAATAATAATAATAATATTATTAATAATAATAATAATAATAATAATAGTATTAATAATAATAATAATAATAATAATAATAATAATAATAATAATAATAATAATAATAATAATAATAATAATAATAATAAAGAGTTAAAGAAGTCAAGTATCTGGGAGTCATCACTGATGAAAAATTGTCCTGGAAGCTGCATATAAACAGTGTCAAAACTAAAATATCTAAAACTGTTGCACTGTTAGAGCAAAAGGGTTGCTTGATAATAATTCACTATATTTGTTATATAACTCACTGATCATACCGTACCTGAACTACTGCATTGAAATCTGGGGAACGACATATAAAACTTACACCAATTCCATGTACATCTTACAGAAAAAAGCAATAAGAATAATCACAAGGAGCAACTACAGAGATCCGTCCAACCATTATTTATAAAATTAAAAACACTAAAATTCTACGATCTGGTGGACTACAATATTTTAAAATGTATGTGTAATGTAAACAAAAGGAACACACCTGCAGGATTAATTAAAAGATTTACAAAAAGACATAGAAAATAAGATTTAGAAGGACATGAATTATTTAAAATACCTAGACACAGGATACTCATAAAGGAACATTGTGTGTCCATTTATGGAGTTAAATTGTGGAATAAATTAAATACTGAAATCAAGAATGCAAAAACAATATTGACTTTCAAAAAAGAGATAAAAATGAAATGATTAACTTATATAGATCTGTTACATAACTTTTATAGATCCGTTACATAAACGCGTGAGGGGAGGGGGTTGGGGGAGTGAAAGAAAAAAAAGAAAAAAAAGGAACAAGCCTATGTATGCATATGTGTATTTATGTATGTATATATATATATATATATGTATATATGTATGTATATGTATGTATATATGTATATATATATATATATATATATATATATATATATATATGTATATATATATATATATATATATATATATATATATATATATATATATATATATATATATATATATATATATATATATATGTATATATGTATGTATATGTATGTATATATGTATATACATGTATGTATATATGTATATACATGTATGTATATATGTATGTATATAGGTGTATATATGTATGTATATATGTATATATATGTATTTATATATGTATGTATATGTATGTATATATGTATGCATGTATGTATATAGGTGTATATATGTATGTATATGTATGTATATATGTATATATATGTATGTATATATGTATGTATATATATGTATGTATATATGTATATATATATGTATGTATATATATGTATGTATATAGGTATATATATGTATGTATATATGTATATATATGTATGTATATATGTATGTATATGTATGTATATATGTATATATATATGTATGTATATATGTATGTATATAGGTTTATATATGTATGTATATATGTATGTATATAGGTGTATATATGTATGTATATATGTATGTATATAGGTGTATATATGTATGTATATATGCATGTATATAGGTGTATATATGTATGTATATATGTATATATATGTATTTATATATATGTATGTATATGTATGTATATATGTATGTATATATGTACATATATGTATGTATATATGTATGTATATAGGTGTATATATGTATGTATATATGTATATATATGTATTTATATATGTATGTATGTATATATGTATATATATGTATGTATATTTATGTATGTATGTATGTAAGTATATAGGTCTATAACTTTATGCTTCTTTCTGTGTAACTTGTTTTCTCTCTTTTTTTCAATTCACGGGCTGAGGTTGTGTCGGCCAACCAGTCCAGGAACTATATTGTTCACGTTTCTTAAGAATCATATGATAGTTTCATTTGTATTAATGTTATTTGAGTTAAAAGGGGCAGATAACATACGTTTTTCTTCTTTCTGTCCCCTTGTTCATTTTGGCTTTTAGCAATTTAGTTTAGTATTTTCATTTTAATGTCACTAAATGATAATAAAGTTGAAAAAAATATTGTTTTTAATCATCATATTAATATTAATAGTAATAATAATAAATAATAATGTAACGTCACCAAATGGAATAATAATAATAGTCCATCCATCCAACCATCCATCTATGCATCCATCCATCCACCCATCCACCTATCTATATATCCATCCATCTGTCCTTCCGTCCGTCCGTATCCATCCACTTATCCATAAATCCATCCATCTTCCCATCCCACCATTCCTCCATCCATCCATCCATCCATCCATCCATCCATCCATCCATCCGTCCATCCATCCATCCATCCATCCATCCATCCTTCCCGTCCGTCCATCCATCCAATCATCCATCCATCCATCCGACCATCCATTCAATCATCCATCCATCCATCCATCCATCCAATCATCCATCCATTTGTCCATCCAATCATCCATCCAACCATCCATCTATGCATCCATCCAACCATCCATCCGTCCACCCATCCACTTATCCATAAATCCATCCATCTTTCCATCCCACCATTCCTCCATCCATCTGTGCATCCATCCATCCAACCATCCATCCATTCCATCCAATAATCCATCCATCCATCCAACCATCCAACCATCCATCCATCCATCATCCATCCATCCATCCATCCATCCATCCAATCATCCATTTGTCCATCCATTCATCCATCCATCCACCCATCCACCTATCCATAAATCCATCCATCTTTCCATCCCACCATTCCTCCATCCATCCAGCTATGCATCCATCCATCCATCCATCCATCCAACCATCCATCCGTCTATCCATCCATCCACCATCCATCCATCCATCCATCCATCCTTCCCGTCCGTCCATCCATCCAATCATCCATCCATCCATCCGACCATCCATTCAATCATCCATCCATCCATCCATCCATCCATCCAATCATCCATCCATTTGTCCATCCAATCATCCATCCAACCATCCATCTATGCATCCATCCAACCATCCATCCGTCCACCCATCCACTTATCCATAAATCCATCCATCTTTCCATCCCACCATTCCTCCATCCATCTGTGCATCCATCCATCCAACCATCCATCCGTCTATCCATCCATCCATCCATCCGTCCATCCAACCATCCATCTATGCATCCATCCATCCATCCATCCATCCATCCATCCACCATCATCCATCCATCCATCCATCCATCTATCCATCCCGTCCGTCCGTCCATCCATCCATCCATCCGTCCGTCCATCCATCCATCCACCCATCCATCCGTCCCGTCCGTCCATCCATCCATCCATCCATCCATCCATCCATCCAATAATCCATCCATCCATCCAACCATCCAACCATCCATCTATGCATCCATCCATCCATCCATCTATCCATCCCGTCCGTCCATCCATCCATCCATCCATCCATCCATCCGTCCGTCCGTCCATCCATACATCCATCCATACATACATACATACATACATCCGTCCATCCATCCATCCATCCATACATCCATACACCCATCCATCCGTCCCGTCCATCCATCCATCCAATCATCCATCCATCCATCCATCCAATCATCCATCCATTTGTCCATCTAATCATCCATCCATCCACCCATCCACCCACCCATCCATCCATCCATCCGTCCGTCCGTCCGTCCATCCAATAATCCATCCATCCATCCATCCACCCATCCATCCATCTATCTGTCCGTCCATCCATCCATCCATACATCCATCCATCCGTGAACCCTCTCCAGTTCCTCCTGGAGGATCCTAGAATAATCTGGACCAGAGAACAGTTTTTGACCCTCCCCTGAGTCTCGTGCCAGAGGGAGGAAACCAGGACTAATCCTAATCAGACCCATCTGGACTAGACTAGATAACTAGGATTTTAAAACCCATAAGGAACAGAAGCTGAGGAGCAAACCCAGGTTTGTTTCCATCTGAGGTTCTGAAAACGATCCAAACCATGTATTAAAGGGATGTAAAATCTCCACTTCTGCTCTCTGAACACACAGGTTATTTTTGTTTACTGAGATGTTGTTAGTATAAAACCAAGCCGAGCTGTTTGACAGCTGACCTTTGAACCAGTTTGGTGTTTAGCATGTCGCTTTCTGGTCCACAGATTCAGAGGGCAGGACCTCCAGCTCCAGAGGAACCCAGCTGGTCCACATGACCCTGATGATGCACACCTGGGTCGTTCCGTCCCAGACGTTTGCCCAGAAGCTCCTCAGCCTATATCCTCCGGTGCTGCTCAGCGACATCGGGCCGACTGGTGCTCCCAGTCATGTGTTCAGGTCAATTAATCAGATCAGGGAACAGGAAAGTCTTTGTTTGGAGCTCCCCTAAGGCAGATTTGAAGTACATTCCCCAGCTGTTGTTCAGTAAACCATTGCATCGTATCTCCTTGACTCTTTCCTGCACTTACAAGGACTGCCCCCCCGATAAGAGAGGACTTGGACGGACGCAGATCTGCCACCTTGTCAGGTGAGGGAGGACATGAGGAGAAGGACTTGTCCAGCTTGGTTTGTGAGACGTAAACATGTTTGTGTTCTGTTTCGGGGCCAAGGCAGTGGATGAGCCAGTTCCCGGGGGTGTTTAAGGAGGACCCCCTCCTGGAGCAGACCATGGGGGACCTGTGCGAGCTAGTCCGCCTCGATGGAGAGAAGATGCACTCACAACTCATCAACACCTCCTGCTTGTGAATCATGTTGTCATTTGAGCTGCCACCATCATCATTTGGGCGTATCCTAAAACAGTTTTGCTATAAATAGATCAACGGTCTATTTTTGTTTTTCCTAGAAGCCCCCACGTGAACGCCTCCCAGGCTCCCTCGCCCTCGGTGAAAAAGAGAAAAGTGTCTTTGATCTTCGACCACATGGAGCCAGATGAGATGGCTGAGCATCTCAGCTACCTGGAGTTTAAAAACTTCTGTAACGTTTCAGTAAGTTCAGACGTTTTTCCCCACATTTTTCCCCTAAAAGGATGAATTTCTTTAATTATACAAGATCAGTCATGTCCATCCTGCATTTGACTTTCATTTGAGGATGTTTATTTTATTAGCGAATGAGGAGTGAAAGGGCCGAGCTAGAACTTGTTTAGAAATGTTTAAAAAATTCTAAAGGTGTGACAAAGAGGCTTATCAGTAAAAACTGCAATAATAAAGTAAAAAGGTCGACAGAAACGTTGAAACTTCTGCCAGTAGCTAATTTGGCTCACCATGGTGACCACCATCTGCCATGAGTCAGACGGTGGTCTGGTCTCATTTAAAAAATGTTGATTCATCTAAATTATTGAACCGATAAATAAGGAAATAATCTGTGAGTAAAAAATAAAAACCTTTCTGCCCTGCTTCGTTTATTTTCACTGTAAGAAAACACATTTTCTGGTCTATGAAAGCTTAAAGAGGATGGATGAGGTCATCGACCGGTTTTTTAAAGTAAACAGTTTTCAGCTTCTCCATTTTCGAAGCAAAGATTAGAATTTTAATAAAATAAACTCCATAAAAACCCTAAAATCCTTATTGTTAATCTGACTATTTAGTGGGATTTCATATTTATACTTCTGTGTTACCTATCAAATAAATTAGCATGGCCGCTAACGCTGGCTCACCGTTATGTGCTTTAATCTCAGATACCATTCTCATTTAATCTCCTGTTGTGTCTCATCAGTTCCTGGACTATCGCAGCTATGTGGTGCGAGGTTCAGTGAGGGACAACCCCGCCCTGGAGCGTTCGGTCATGATGTGCAACGGCGTGTCCCAGTGGGTCCAGCTGATGATCCTCAGCAGACACACGGCCCAGCAAAGAGCCCAGGTCTTCATCAAGTTCATCCACGTGGCTCAGGTATGGACCAAAGTGCACCTGGAACCACCGCAGAGACGACGTCCTCTACAAGTCTCTGACTTTCCATTTTACTTTGTAGAAACTGAGGGTTCTGCAGAACTTTAACACTCTAATGGCGGTAACAGGAGGCCTCTGTCACAGCTCAATCTCTCGTCTCAAAGACACGTCCAACCTGCTGCCTCCGGACATCACTAAGGTACTTCAGTCACGCGTCAGCACCAGATCCCTTCATCTATAGTTCAGCATCATTTATGAAAGTCGCAGTGCAGATGTATATTTATCTCCTCCCACTCTGATGCAATAATTATTTTTTTATTTAAAGGGGACCGATGATACAAAACGCCCCTTATGCATCCTTTGGTGCTGCCACATGGGTCTCTGCTGCATCACAAACACTCCAAACCCGAAATAAACCAGTCCATCGGTTTTCTGTCAGTGCTTGGATTGAGGAATGATTTTCAAAAAATGATGTCACAAACGGGAAAATTAGATCCCCCTTAACTGTCAGCACAGGAGGTGCAGCACCTCTACTTTGAGCCCCTCCTGGACATCAGAGCCAAGAGGAAAACTCCACCTGCTAAAAGTGACTAAACTGCAGTTCCCCCCTCATCCACTAGGGGATCCAGAAATCAACCAATTAAATTTTATTGACGCAGCACCTTCCACTGTGTTTGTGGGAGTCCAAGGCGCTGGACACAACAACCCATGAAAACAAAAGAACAGACAAATAACAGGACAATAAAAAAGGTTTAAAATGGTTAAAACAGAATTAAAATTACAAAAAAGACAAATGATAAAAGTGCATCTGCAGGCGACCTTTAAAAACCTCCAGTGATGGCGACAGTTTCACAGCAAGCAGAGTAGAGCTCCACAGAGTAGCGGCCATTACCGAAAAGGCCCGATCCCCTCTGCCCCCGAACCTGGCACGAGGGTCAGACCACAACCCCTGGCCGGCAGGGCGAAGAGACCGCCAGAAGCAGGAAGTTCACAAACTTCACAGCAGAAATGTTTACAGCCTGGTTCAAAAAAACCTTTTAGGTTCAACAGGTCAGGTTTACAGTCATGGCAACTCTGAGGGGAGTGTTTCTTTCATTACTCGCCTGTTTAAATACAATTAAAGGTAGGAATTGTGAATAATTAGAGGCGTGTCCTTTTCAACGATGTGTAGCAAGTGAACTGTCAGCATTAGCAGCGCGACCCCCTGCTTGCTCCAGGGAAAGTCTCAGCCTCACGTTAAAACTGTTACAGCCTAGAAACTCTGTTAGCTTCGGTTAGCTCAGTTAGCTTTTAGCTACATCGACTCAGACTTTGATGGGTGTCAATCCTCTGCCACCACGCTTACAGCCTCGCTCTCAGCTCCATTTTTTTTTTGGTCTGGAAGTAACGGCATGTGTAACGCAACCAGGATGGCGGTGGTGGGAACCGCCCCCTGAGCTTCAGAAACCTGCAGGTGACAGTGTGAAGCGTTTGTCCTTTAAGTAAGCAGTCACTGATCAGAGCTCCTGAAATCATAGCAGCTAATCGGGGGGAGGGGTGGGCGTGGCTAGCTCCAGCGAGTTTTCTTGACAGATCCCTCAAAGGCTCATTCTGGAAGGTACTGAAAATGTCAAGAAAAAACCACTGAGACTGCTTCATGTGAGACCGGGAACTATTATGAGTTATAAGAAAAGTCATTTGTCTCTTTTAATGTTAGTGTTTATAAAACTCAACCTCGTAAACCTGCAGAAGCAACCGATTCCCCGTCTCAGGTAACTTCAGCGAAAACAAAAAGGGCCAAAAATCAGTCAGACGTCCAGCTACATCTTCACGTGTGATTTGTTCCTAACTCTGAGAGGTTACACATTCTGCAATATTAAATTAGATTGTTCTTGTTTTATATCCTCACAACAACGATAACGCCGTCATTTCTCACCGTGATCGATGTGAACCTCAGAGGAACGAGGACTTGAACTGCAGAACAAAAAAAGCTTTGTGGTGGAAAATCGTGTCAGATTTATTCGTGATGTTGTTGGGACATCAGGCCAAGGACCAGTATCAGTCCACGGGTCATTTGATGACACACCTGGTTAGCAGGGTGTTTTATTTTGAAACACTGTTAAAATAATTTTATTAAAGTCTCATAACACAACATGCATGATTACATTAAAGAGCAAGTTACCCCCAAATCAACTTTTTTCTGATAAACTATATAAATGCGTGTCTAATCGTGCTGCAGACACGTGTAGTCAATAGTTTAGCACTTTAGTGCATTTTAGTTAAAATTTTAATTTTCTGCCTGAAACTGTCAATGATGCTCCGTTGTCAGGTAAAAACTCTGCACTGCATTTGAATTTAAATCTGCCATCGCTATTGGCTAAGAGGTACCCTAGAACATTAGCTGGTACCATATGATGTCACAATGTCGTTGTGAGCCTGTGTGTGTGTGTGTGTATTTGTTAGCGGCTCCGCCCTCTCGGTCTGCTAGGCAACAGCATTTGTTGCATTTTTCAAACAGGAAGTGGGAGTGGAGTAATACTCTGGTAGGGGGTGACTTGCTCTTTAAATATCGTGTTACGCTCTTTCTTGTTGAGGATGTCATAGTTAGAGCTACACTTCAAGAAGTTTTATTTTTTACATCCAAACCAGAACTGGCTCTAAATGTAATAATTACTCTTCTGTCCATGTTTGCGTGGAAAAGTAAAACGCTGATGTAGAGGGTCTCGCAGTCAAATCAATAAATCAGCTTTCAGCTGATTTGGTGCTTTTAGACGTTTCTGCAAACCAATCGGGAGTTTCTCCTGGGTTAGAGTTAAAAGCAGTCTGTTGTTCAGGCTGTAACTTATCAACAGTACTGTGTTGCTCATTTGCATAACGCTTTCATAATACGACACACCTAAAACCAACAAAGCAGCTCCAAGCAGAGCCGGCTGATCCTTAAAGAGGCAGGAGCTAAACGGGAGCGTGGCATCTCACTCTAAAAATAATCAGGTCTGACCAGCGAACTCATCCAAATGTTGTCTGTCGGCATCCAAGAGAAACATCTGGAAAGTTCACTTTACAAATAAGTGTCTTGTGGTTTAAATTTAAATCATTTAAATATAGAATTAAAGGTCTGTGGATGTGCAGATCGACTTGTCCTGCAGCTAAAGTGAGAATCCAGTCTGATGACGTGTCGGCTAAAACCAGGAAAGCTGGGAATTCCTTAGAGCAAGAGCAGAAGCTCCAGTCCGGCTGTCGGGTTCTGATAGTTTTAGTAGGATAATACGTTTGGGGGATCCTTTAGTGGATTTGCTGTTATGTGGTTGACGTTGTGTGTATTGACGACTGTCAAATATACGTGGCACTAAAACATGGAAATGTGGACTCTCGTCTGGCGGCATGTCTGGCAGACGTAAAGGGCTGGCTAGCGGCCAGTTTCCTCAGGCTGAATGATTTAAAGTCCGTTGTCTTTGATACCTGCAATCCTTCTGTCTCTCATTCCACTTTTGATGGTTTAAACCCAAAGCAGCGTGTAATAAGCCTCGGGGTAAAAATGGATGCCAACCTCTCAATGACTCTTCAGATCAACTCAGTGGTGAGGTCTTGTTTTTATCAGTTATGCCGCCTAACTCGTTTCAGACCGATCTTAAAGAGGAAGCACTTGGAATCGGTCATCCACGCTTTCATCACCTCTCGCTTGGACTTCACTAACACACTATTGGTTGGAACTCTTGTCTCTGCCCTGAACCGGTTGCAGGTTGTCCAAAATGCCGCTGCTTGGTTTTAAACAAACACAAGCCGACATAGCCGTATTACACCAGTCCTGGAACATCTTCACTGGCTCCCCGTCACAGTTTGTGTGCGTTTTAAGATCATGATGTTTGTTTTTAAAGCCCTACACGACCTAGCTCCTCCTTATCGGTCCGACCTGCTGACTCCCTATGTACCTACTCGTATGTTGAGGTCAGCTGACCGTCTACTGCTTTGCATTCCCCGGATGTCCTACAAATCACGAGGTGAACGTGCGTTGGTCCATGCTGCCCCCATGCTCTGGAACTCACGGCCCATTACAGTCAGGCTGGCGTCCTCTCTGCCTGTTTTTAAATCTCGTTTATAAACCTACTTTTATTAATTGACTTTTTGACAGTGATTCATGTTATCCTGTTATGATTTTATAGTTTTTATTGTTGTGTTTTATCTTCTTAATGTTTTTAATTTTGTTTTAATTGATCCTGCCTGTTCAGCACCCTGGTCAGCTCTCACGCTGTGTCTTAAACTGTGCTGCAGACATAAAGTTGGTATTATGGTATTTCCTCAAAAAGAGTTTTTTTATCCATTTAACAAAATAAACACAGATGATAACAGCAGTTCAGCCCTCCCCTCACATGTTTTTAACATGTACAATACCACATGGACATGTTAAACATGCTCAAATGGTTCATTGTCTCCAGAATGCTGTTTTAAACTGTTACGTTTTAAAATATTAAAGGGACTACTCAGCCATTTTTAAGAATTTAGGTGTAAAAGTTGTAATACTTGTCATCTGAACAGCCTCTGCTTGGAGAAATTGAGTTTTGGGACTGATAAACTAACTGCAAATATCTAAAATCAGCTTCAGCCATGTGACAGTATTTTCTAAATGTCTACATGATCTTTAGGTTTGCGTCGCGGATTTCTGCAGCAATCCTAAAGCAGAAATGCTGATGTCACATCAAAGCGTGAGTCAGCTCTTGTAGCGGGAGGTCATCTTGGAACGTGTATTCCTGTGTTTAGGATGAACGCAGAGGAGTTTGACAACTTTTTACTGTAAAGATGCACTGGTTCTGGTGACTGATCCAGAATATTATCTCATCAGCTTGTTTCCTTTTAACCTCTTAGACCCAAAAATTGCGTTTTTAGAGATTGTTGTGGAAAAATAAAGTCAAAATATTATTTCCGTTTTTAGGAATGTCATTATCTTTAGACGTTCTCATACACGTCACTAATTTAAAGTAACACAGAGCAGTTTCCCACTCCTCCGCCCTACTGGTTGGAAGTGGAATTACAGCTGTCGTAAACAACAGCAGTCTGCTGTAGCTAGTGCTAACAACAAGCTAATGCTAACAAGAGCTAACTAATACTAAAATCAACCAGGACATAAAAAGATCCACACTGTTGGGCAAAAAATGTTATTACTTACAACAGCAACAAAGCCAGGTCACCATCAGTCCGTGATTTTGCAGCCTCCTTTTGCTCTCTCAAACTAGCGTAGGACGCGCCGATGTTCATTCTGGTTTTAGCTCTTTGCCTCACCTCCAAAGACAACACTCTCTTACTTTAACAACCAGCGTTCGTTGCTGCTTTGTCTAAAAGTTTTAGAGCATCAGCTAATCATCCTAAAATTTTCATTAGAAAATACATACCGGTGTGTTCAGAAGAGGAACTTGAGCATTTTCTCCCACAGCAACAGATTGTGGGTAATACCCTTCGCCCAAGTCCGCATCGATACAGACTTGGGCAAAGTGCAGATCAAGGGCACTAAAGGGGCGTGATCAACTTCCGCACTTGAGAATCGGGACACCCTGCCATGCACTCGCACCCCTGGTCGGGATTGCACAATTAAAGGGTGCAAGGGTGGAAGTGCGAGTATAGGGATTGGGCCAAAGAGTGCCTCCTAATTAGACACCTACCCGCTCCACAAAACTATCAAGTGTGGTGTCGGGCCAGCAGAGGGCTGCAGAGCGGTGTCGGTTTCTAACCCAAAAATCACTTCAAAGTCTAGCTTAAAGGTATAAAATATTATCTGTTGTTGCTTTAAATGTCAGTTTTAGCGATTCGTCTCTTTTCTCACTTAGAAAAAGAAGTGGGGTTTCTTCTCATCTTGTTGATGTGAATTGGAATTTGAAGGCGGTTTAAAACAGAACAGCAGTATTTAAAGTCCTCATCACACACTGGTGAAGTTACGTCGCCACATCCGACCCATCCCCGCAGGGAGCGGTGAGCTGCAGCAGCGGCTGCGCTCGGGAACTGGTTTAAACCAGCCATGTATCCTTTTTAGGATACAAAAGATACTTTTATAAAGGCTGCCTTTTAAAATGATCTGCATTCCCAGGAATATTATTATTACGATAAATCACAAATATTTATGAATTTTTGCATTTATTTTACATCCTTTAAAACAACATTTGGCCACTAAACACCTGGGTTTTCTTCAGGAAAGCACAACAGGTAAGTATTTATAACTTCTGTGCAGACGCAAACATAAAATCCCTTCAACTCCAACATGTGAAAAAGCTTTTAGAGGAAAGTTTTCCCATAATGCAACTAAACTTAGGACAGGAACCAGAAGGAATACTGAGATAGGATCCATGAAAAAACACAACTTCATCCCACTGAGGTTTTTAAATAAGATCATTAGCTACACTAAATCTAGCCGTTAGCTCTTCAGTCCTGGAAACTTCCAACTGACAAAAGGCTTTATTTCACGTGTCGGTGAGACAGGCGGTCACGCTGTGCAGCGGCGCGTGTGAATGATAGTTGTGTTTAGACTAAGTGTTAAACTCAAACCACTCAAAATGGAAAAACTCAACGGATGTCTCCCCCATCAGGCCCTGAGCGAGTTCACAGAGCTGCTCTCCTCACGCAGCAACTACAGCAACTACAGACGCGTCTACAGCGAGTGTAAGGGCTTCAAGGTGCCCATCCTGGGGGTCCACCTGAAGGACCTGATCTCGCTCAACGAGGCCCTGCCGGACTACATCGACGAGGAGAAGATCAACCTGAGCAAGCTGCAGCACCTCTACAGCAACATCAATGACCTGCTGGCCATTCATAGCTGCACACCGCCCTTCGAGGCCAACAAAGACCTCCTGCATCTGCTCACGGTACCGCAGGATGACTCTGGATAAAACTCCATGGAGAACATCTTGATTTCTCACAATTTTGCGTTTCAGCTCTCTCTAGACTTGTACTACACCGAGGATGAGATCTATGAGTTATCCTACACCAAGGAACCCAAAAACCCCAAGATTCAGGTACAGGCTTGATCGAACTGATGTTCACACAACGGTGGACGTTTCTGAGCGCTCTGTGGGTGTGGCACAGGTTCAGATCTGAGCTGCATCAAAGCGAGCCACATCAAAGTGCTTTACGTTAGGGAAGTGTGTTATGTGGTGGGTGTGCTCTTTCTTCTTGTGTCTCCTCACTGCATGTGTCGGTCCACAGACTTTAACTCCAGTGAAGCCGCCGGTCGTGGCGGAGTGGGGGTCAGGGGTCACCCCCAGGCTTGACTCCGACACAATATCCAACCACGTCAAGCAGATGGTTGATGTGAGTACGGGCCTCCCGGCTTTCACTTCCTCGTTCATCCTTAAGCAGCTGAAAGCAGAACCACCCAGGAGCTGCTTCAGGCCTGAAATCTCTCATCTGCCGCCCTCTGCAGTCCGTGATGAAGAACTACGACCAGAACCAGGACGGATACATTTCACTGGAGGACTTTGAGAAAATAGCAGCCAACTTCCCCTTCTCCTTCCGCACCCAGGAGACTGACAGGTGGGGATGGGTTCAAGCAGAGACCTTTAACCCTCAGCCTGGATCCAGTTGGTAATTTGTAGTTTGTCATTCCAGGGAGGGACAGATCAGCCGTGAGGAAATCACCTCCTACTTCATGAGAGGGATGTCCGTGTGCGCCAAGCTGGGTTACAACTTTAACGACGCGCATAACTTCCACGAAACCACGTACAAGCGGCCCACGTTCTGCGACACGTGTGGAGGATTCGTGAGTAAATTCTTGTTTGGGTTTTAGGATTAACTCTAACAACGAACCAAAGTGTAACACCTCACCTCTGTCCTCTCTTAGCTGTGGGGCGTCATCAAACAGGGCTACCACTGTAAAGGTAAGATGAACATCACCATTTATCACAACTTCCTGTGTGTTTTTACAAAACACCAAGTCCTCTTTACAGCGGACATTCACATTTAGACATGCCAAGGCTCGGGTCACACAGCAAGATAATTATGCAGAAATGTACCCGTATCATCTGATAATCCCAAGGACCAACCAGATTACTGTAACTGCTCTAAAGACAATCTTATCAGATATTCCTGCTGTGTGTGGCGTGTTAGAAGCGCTCTGGTCTGCTCAGCATGTCAGGACCACTACGATCATTAATCATGAATATTAAACACGTTGGATTATTTTGCCCGATTTAGAAGACAATCTAGCGTGCTGCCATTTTAAAATGGCGTGTAATCAATCAGAAAGTGAGGTGATTGAAGCACACTGCACACTCTTCTTCCGCCATGTTTGTTTCCATTTTGGGCAGCAGTAGCTCAGGAGGATGCGCAGGTTGTCCAATAACCAGAAGATTGCAGGTTCAATCCCGGCTCCGGACAGACAATGTCCTTGGGCAAGACACTTAACCCATCTTGCCTGCTGCTGGTGGTGGACGGAGGGACCGGTGGCAACTGTGTTCTGCAGACCTTGCCTCCGTCAGTGCGTCCCAGCCCAGCTGTGGCTACATTGTAGCTCATCACCACCAGTGTGTGAATGAATGAATGAATGATACACTGTAGTGTAAAGCGCTTTGGAGTCCTCTGACTGTATAAGGCGCTAAACAAGTGCGGGTCATTTTCATTTGTTTACTCCAAGGTCACTTGATCTCAAGGTTCCCATCTGACCTGTTGTGTGAAATCTGTTTGAGTGTAATGTGTTGTTTTTACCGTGTTGCTAGACCCTTCCCCCACCACCACCATAGGACCAACACTTATATCCATGATTTTTTTAATCGTCACGTCTAAAAGGTTTTTTTGAAAAAACGTCTTGATATTTTTTTTATCCTGCCGTGTGAACTGGGTTTTAGAAAAAATAAACATTACATCTTTCTTAACAGAACTTTCTCATAAATAAACAAAAAAACCTGCTGGAGCAGAGCTGAGAAGCTCCCAGGACCAGGTTAAGTAAGACTAAGTTTCTCACTTCTCACTCCTGAAACCTGCTGCAGCTTGCTGTAGCTAGCGCTAACAACAAGCTAAGGCCAACTGATGCTAAAATAAGCCACAAAGTAAAAAAAAAAAAAAAAAAAAACAGACTGCTGGAAAAAATATTACTACTTACCAGTCCAGTAGCAACAAAGACAGGTCATCATCAATCCGTGATTTTGTAGCCTCCTTCAGTTCCCTCAGTGTAGGCCAAGCTGATGTTCACTCTGGTTTTAGATCTTCGTCTCCAAAGACATTACTTTCTTTCATTTACTTCCAGGCTTCGACATGATGCCAACCAAAAAAATATATATATCTTGTGTTTCAGTAAGGTAACCACAGCCCTGCATAAGCTACCAGCAAAGTAAACAGCCAATGTCCTAAAGCAGGTAGAGTTCTCCTCCTAGTGTTCCTAATCCAAATCATAAAACTGTATAAAGCCTGGTTTGTGCTTGACGCATGTGCATCCTGCAAGTCGTAAATTGCAACGTTTATGGTTCCTGTGGCTTGTCTCTGCTGTGAGCCAATATTCTCCCAGGCTGTCGGGGCGGCATGGGGCTCTATGGCATGCACACAACTACACCATAGTAGTAGTAGAAATCACTGTTGTTTCATGCTTCTTTGTGTTGGTGGTGGTCAGAGGGGCCAAATGGCAGCCTCGCCTCTGTCAGACCACCCCAGGTCGGCTGTGGCTACAAAGTAGTTTACCATCACTAGCAGTGTGTGAATGTGAGTGCATGAAAGCGTCTTTGAGTGTCCAAAAAAGCGCTATAAAAGTTAGATGTATTATCATTATTATTAACAATATTCTAACATAGTATATATCTATAAATATATTTTAGAAAATATGAATAAAGTGGTTCTATTGCATTTGTCTACATAGGGTGACCATATTTCCATTTCCAAAAAAGAGGACATGAGGCTAAAGTTGAATGGTTAAAGGGATGGGGCTTAAATAGCCTTCAACTTTATCAATTCCCATTTAGCCTTTGATTTTTCATTTTAGTTTTTTCCTTTAGACTTTAGCTTTTAGCTTTCCTGTTTAGCTTTTTCATCTTAGCCTTTGATTTTTCACTCTAGCCTTTAGCTTTTAGCTATCCCGTTTAGCTTTTTCACTTTAGCTTTTAGCTATCCTGTTTGCCTTTTTCATTTTAGCTTTTAGCTATCCTGTTTTGCTTTTAGCTTTCCTGTTTAGCATTTTCATCTTAGCCTTTGATTTTTCACTCTAGCCTTTAGCTTTCCCCTTAGCTTTTAGCTATCCCGTTTAGCTTTTAGCTATCCTGTTTGCCTTTTTCATTTTAGCTTTTAGCTTTCCTGTTTAGCTTTTTCATTTTAGCCTTTGATTTTTCACTGTAGCCTTTTCCTTTAGACCAGCTTTTCCCTTAGCTTTTAGCTATCGTGTTTAGGTTTTATTTTTTCACTAGCTCTAGCTCTGTAGCCTTACCCCACTCGGCCGTGTTTAGGTTTACACTCTAGATTTTCCTCAAAAGCCTTTTCTTCTCATAGGTCCTGTAGTCCTTAGTTTTCCTCTAGCATTTCACCACTTTTTCCTTAAGCCTTCAGTTTTCCCCACTCTTGATTTTATTCTTCCACTTTAGCCTTTATGTTTTCCCTCTATGTCTTTCCCTTTTAGCCTTTTTGACAGTGGGTTATAACCTTTGTCATTATATCACTTATAAGACAGAATGGCTGCAGGGAGAAGGCAAATAGAACTTTTCTGGGAATAACTTTGGTGAACAATGTCAGAGACGGGAACCACAGTCTTGGTTATCCTAAATCAAAGACAGTGAAACCATATAAATCTCAACTTGATTAAACTGTTTTGACTGTCGGTTGAGCAAGCTTGAGCTTGACATGCTGATTCAGCAGGTTAGGACTTTAACATGAAACACTGTAAAAGAGCTTCTGAAAACTTATCATCCCGTCACCCAGACTGCGGGATCAACTGTCACCGACACTGTCGAGATCTGGTGAGACTGGAGTGCCAGAAGAAACACAAAAACACAACCGGCTCGTGCCCCTGTACTCCAGCTCCAGACTCCAGAACAAAGGGCAACAGCTGGAGTGGGTACCTTTCCCTTCTAGTCCCGCTGGTTCACACATAAGGCTGTATAACTGATGTGATGTTCTCCATCAGGTTCAGAGGAGGAGGCGTTTGTTTTCCCTCAGGGTAACGAGACAGAACACAACAGGAGCACATCGACTTGGAAAAACAACACGAGTGACTTGATGCTGTCAGACAACTCCACTCAGACAGATCCTGGAGTTTGGACCCCAGAGAAGGACAAAAGAGGAAACCACCTGAACGCTGTTCTTCATGCTTCTCCAGACAGGAGGGTGAGAAAAAATTAAGTTTTTTTGTTTATCTGTAGATTTTACAGATTTAACCATTTTTGTTTTGGCTATGTTGATATTGTAGCAAATATTAATATTTGATATTGACAAACTGAATCCAAAATGGCAGCAGTCTGAAAGGTTGGATTAAAACCAGCCCTTTGGTTTACGACTTATGCTAAATGTACTTGAGGCAAAAACATGATCACCCACAGCCAAAAAGAACAAAACCGGGGATTTGGGATTAAAATGTGAACATTTGGAGTTTGGAGGTGTTTAGCGCCACCCAGAGGACAGCAGAAATCTCCCTGCATTGCCAACACCAACATGTTTCACTCACGAGTACGAGCCCTGTTCACACTACAGCCAGTTTAAATCACATTTCTGTTCTTTATTATTCTGACAAAAGATAAAAAACCTCCCTCACCACTCGGTGAAGCCAAAAGCGATGGAGAAGTGACATCTGCCTTTCATGTTAAGTCTAACGCCGGAAATAAAACGGAAATAAATGTTTTTTAGTGGAAACTGTTGAGTTAATAATGAACTGCAACTAAAACAAGGCCCAGCACAGCTGATTCCTGCTCTGTGCTGCAGGTCAACACGCCGCCACACCGGAACCGAGGATGCTCGGCGCCCGTCTCCTTGCTGCAGGACAAGATGGATGAGCTACATCTGCACAAAGACAAAAGCCGAGAGCCAGACTGAGCGCTCCTCCTCAGAAACTAACCGACGAAGCTCTGAACAGACTCCTCCTCTCGTTTAGCAGATTTTTCTTCAGTAATTTATGAGTCCCATGTTTTCTGTCTGATTTTGTATTTCAGAAGATGTGCCTTGTATTTCTGGTGCTAAGATTCTTTATGAGCTCAGTGATTTTACTCACATCTAAAGACATTTGATGGGAACAGAACAGGGTAGGAAATCAACACTAAGCAGAAAAATCCTGGGTTGGGTTAATCCTGGCAGCTACACGAGCCTGGAAAGGAAAAACAAGTCCTTGCAGAAGCTGGACCTACTGGATTTCACAGCCACGACCGTCGAAGCATCTCCACCCAGACACAACATTCATTTTCTGCCCCGACTGACGAGACTTGGGACTTTTAAATGTCTTCTCCAGGTTCAGGACGAAAAGATTTGTAAATGATTGTTATCTCCCTTCTTTTGTTGATTATTTCAGTTTTATTGAAAAATGCACCAACAGCGATGGACCACGAGTGGTGTTTGATTTCCCCTTTGTCAGGACACACACAGACACGTTCAGGGGTTTAATCTGTGTTTATTGTATAAAGACAAGATGGCTTACTGATCTGCTCAAAATCAATTCAATCAAGTTTAGGTAGAAAAAAACGGCCTTGACAAAATGGATTCAAACTACTCAACTCCATGAACAGTAATCACAAAGGGATGGGGCAAAACTGTCAATACAACTAGTCAACAAGAGCAGATTATTCCTAATCTGGACTGGATTAAATACAGAACCGACACCTATAAAAACGCTGGGTAAATAAAACGCTCACTCGGTAAATGAAAAGCAAAGAGCAAGACGGGAGGCGGGTCATGGGGTAAAAAGCATGCACTTTGTTAAGCGAATATACTCCACTTCTGTCGTTTTCACTTTGCATCCTAAAAATATACAATTAAACCTTTAAGCTGCGAGACGTGGAGCTCAGACGGCCACATCTGATGCATAATCATAAACGTTCATTAAATCTTCGGAGACCTAGAAGCTACCACCTCACACGTGATGCTTAAATAAGACTGGGTTCAGTAAAAAGAACGCGTGTGATTGGACAGGATGCGTTAAAGCAGACAGGATGCTTGATTTGGGACTGTACAAAAAAAGAAAGGACTGTAGAGGTCAAAGGGGACACCAGCGGACATAGGATGAAGCTACTGGGAACCTGAAGATGAGCCCTGGCTGCCCTGGCCAGGGTAGCCGCCGTACTGGCTGTAATACTGGTTCCACTGGTTCTGGTTCTGGTAGTACTGCTGCCACTGCTGAGCATACTGGAAGAGAAAAAAAAAATCAAATGAGTTCTTTTGGGGTTAAAGGCCTCACTCACGAGTACTCTCTTTACTGTGGTTGCCACGGTGAGTTACCAAGGCTTCATAGTGCTCGATGCACTTGACTGAAGTGAAGTAAGTAGAAACCAGAACCTAGGGCTGGGCGATATATCGATATTCTTAAAATATCTGTATAATTATAAGATATAAGATGACTTTATGTCAAACTGCTATGCTAGTGATTAGCCGCTATGCTAGCGACATGTTGCTCCGTCTCTAAGCAGCTATTACATGTATTCTCACAAGTTTGCCTAATCTAAGTGCCTCTGGGTAAATGTGCTGCTCTAAACTTTGCATTTGGCGTTCTGGTTTTTAATTATTTGTGGACGTTCAACGCCAACGAAGTTCCGTTTATCCATCCTGCTTGTGCAGAGCCGGAGAGACGAGCCAAACCCCTCCCTCCCCCGTGTAATCAGAAGAAGAAGAAGAAAAGATCATTTCTGTAGCGCCTCTCAAGGTAAAAATCACGAGGCGCTTCACAAAAACAAAAAATGTAAAAATATAAAAAGCATTTAGAAAATGTTTAAAATATATTTAAAATGAGCAAAAATAGACAATTGTGATTTAAAAGAAAAAAATGTTAAGAAAGAGAGAGAGTGAACAGGAAAGAGGGAAACCAGTGGATCCTGAGGAAGGTGGAATAGGTGGGGAGAGCAGAATAAAGAGAGAGAGGTGAAGAAGGTCATACAAAAGCCAGCTTGAACAAGTGAGTCTTCAGCTGCTTTTTAAAGGAGACCACTGAGTCCACTGATCTCAGGCTCAGGGGGAGAGAGGTCCAGAGTCTGGGGGCCACAGCAGCAGATGATCTGTCACCTTTGACCTTTAGCCTGGTGCTGCAAACCAGTAGGCTTTGGTCACTGGACCTCAGGGACCTGCTGGGGGTGTAGGGACTAAGAAGATCACCAATGTAAGATGGTGCTTGTCCATGTAAGGCCCTATAGACCAGAACCAGGATCTTGAAATGAACCCTGAAGTTGACTGGCAGCCAGTGAAGCTGGAGGAGAAGCGGGGTGATGTGGGTGTGTTTGGAGGACTTGGTCAGAAGCCGAGCACAGGCGTTCTGAACCACCTGTAGACGGTTCAGGGAGGTTCTGCTCACACACGTGAAAAGAGAGGATCATCAGGAAACATCTACGGATAACCAGCGTGGCCAAATGACCTCAAACATATTATAAGGGTTTGATTAGTTAACTATAGGGTAAACGTTTTATTTTTAAGGCGAGCCTAACGGGTGAGAAATGTTCCGGTGTTTTCCGTTCTGGTTTGCTATGCTAGTAAATACTTTGTTACGAGCGATTCTGTTGAAAAAGTGAAGTTTGTAAGGCGTGGGTTACGGCGACAGTAGCCTGAGACACGGACTCTGAGTCACTACAGTATAATCGCCGATGTGAGCCAACACCGTTAGACTCCAGCCATGTTTGCCCTCCATGGTGCCCACCCATGTGACCTTCAGTAGATGCAATGACATCATCATACAGTTCAACATATTTTTTTTCTCTGGACAAGAAATAAACGATACGGCCACCTCTGAAATTTAGTTTTATATTATAAATATATAAATAAAAAGTTCCTGTGGGACTTTTGATACACCTCTAGCTGTCAACTGCGTGTGTGTGTGTGTGTGTGTGTGTTAACAGACAGCTGTACCAGTGTTTCTAAAGCTCAGACTGGTACAGAATAGGCACTAAGGTTAAAGTTTGACAAGAACAAATACATTTTCAAGCATTTAATCTACTGATTTGTTTATAATTTGTCCAGACAGCATGAAGAGAGTTAACTTGTAAATATTTTACAGGAGGAAAAATATCGAGATATGTTGTATATCGGAATTCAGCTAAAAGATATCGCGATGTTTTGGTCCATATCGCCCAGCCCTACCAGAACCAGAGGAATGAACATTTACAGGATGTGAACGTTCTCCCCGTCTGTAAAACCAGCAGAAGCTGGGAGACGTTCCTGAACTACCTGCTGGTATTGCTGGTTGTAGCTCTGCTGCTGCTGCGCTGCTGGCTGCGCCGCTGGCTGCTGGCTGTACGTCTGTGCGGTTGCAGCGGGCTGGCTGTAGCTCTGGCTGTATCCTGGGTACTGACTGTAGTTGCCGTAGTAGTTCTGGTTGTAGCCGCCCTGGTTGTAGCCCTGGTTGTAGCCCTGGCTGTAGCCCTGCTGATAAACCAATCATTTTAAACACCTTCATCCTCTGAGGAACACTACAGGTGGTTGACATTAGGGTCACGACTTCTACCTGGTTGTATCCTCCTTTGTTGTAAGAAGAGGGACGACTGTAGTTCCCGCCTGACTGCTGGCTGCGGTTATACCCACCACGGGAATCGGAGCCTCCATCATGGTAGTTGTTGCCCCACCGGTTCTGGTTGTAGCTGCCACGGTTGTAGCCTGTACAACACAAGTCAGACATCTAACCAGCTCAACTCGTATGTGTGTGACAACTACGGGACTCTAACCTATGTGTAAGATGGTGAAAGAACAAAAGACCATCTGAGGTTTTTCTGTCACTGCTCTGAGTTTTCATTATTAACACTTTAAATGCCACACTCTGTAGTCTGGACACTTTGGCGCCACGTTATCAGATGTCATCGTGCAGGACAGAATCCACAACCACACCATTTGGTTCACCACAAACATGGATAAAGATTCAGAGCTGAAACTTTCTGTACGAGCGCTCCACGTTCTCAGCTAGGAGCTAACAGGACGTCAGTCAGAGCGGAGCTAGCTAGGTTATAGGGGTGTGCCACTTCACCGTTTAACCGCGATGTGACACGTGTCGATTCAAAATGTATTTGTAAACATTCAAAAACAATTAGGCAGGAATGTAAAAGTTGCTCTTGTAACCTGGACACTTTAGGAATGGACCGGTGTGTGTGTGTGTGTGGGGAGGGGGGGGCAGTAATGGCAGAAGTTTGCTTCTCAGCCACTGAGTGTGAGATTTACTCTACAGGATTAAAGGAAAGTTGTGCAAAACTAAAATAAAGCAGCAACACTACCAACATACGACAGCACCTTACACATTTCCATCCTGGGTTAGATAAAGAGAAGAGGCCAGTTGTTGTTCCTCCTCACCAGCCAATCAACGAAGGATTAACAAAACAACTCCAGACTTTTTCAAACAACTACGGCGTTAAGTTTGCTGCAAAGCTGAGGCGGCACCAGGAAGCCTTTGGTCATTTATAAGTGGTCAGCCTTTTTTTCATCAAAGGATGGAGTGTCCCTTTTCTGTGGCCGTCTCCAAGTTTAGGTCCTCCACCACCTCTCTTACCCATGGTGTCCCACAAGGTTCTGTGCTGGGGCCTCTGCTCTTCCTCCTCTATCTGCTTCCTCTTCAGCACATCCTGAGCTCCTTCAAAGGAATCTCCTACCATCTTTATGCAGATGACATCCAACTGTACATCTCCTTTAAGCCCCATGAGATGTCTAAGCTGCAGCTGTTACACACCTGCTTAGACTCTATCAAAACCTGGATGGTGGGAGCTTTCTTCAGCTGAATGAAGATAAGACTGAGATCCTCATCTGTGCCCCAGACAAGCTGGTTCCCAAAGTCAGAGACTCTCTTGGTCAGCTTGCTTCTCACACCAAACCTTCTGTCAGGAATCTTGGCGTGACCTTTGACCCAGCTCTCACCCTGGATTCTCATGTCAGTTCTCTTGTTGGCTCTTCCTTCTTCCATCTCAGGAACGTTGCTAAGCTGAGTCCCATTCTGTCCCGCTCTGAACTTGAGACAGTTCTCCACACCTTCATCTCCTCACGCTTAGACTACTGTAACTCTCTTTTCACGTGTCTGAGCAGAACCTCCCTGAACCGTCTACAGGTGGTTCAGAACGCCTGTGCTCGGCTTCTGACCAAGTCCTCCAAACACACCCACATCACCCCGCTTCTCCTCCAGCTTCACTGGCTGCCAGTCAACTTCAGGGTTCATTTCAAGATCCTGGTTCTGGTCTATAGGGCCTTACATGGACAAGCACCATCTTACATTGGTGATCTTCTTAGTCCCTACACCCCCAGCAGGTCCCTGAGGTCCAGTGATCAAAGCCTACTGGTTGTGCAGCACCAGGCTAAAGGTCAAAGGTGACAGATCATCTGCTGCTGTGGCCCCCAGACTCTGGACCTCTCTCCCCCTGAGCCTGAGATCAGTGGACTCAGTGGTCTCCTTTAAAAAGCAGCTGAAGACTCACTTGTTCAAGCTGGCTTTTGTATGACCTTCTTCACCTCTCTCTCTTTATTCTGCTCTCCCCACCTATTCCACCTTCCTCAGGATCCACTGGTTTCCCTCTTTCCTGTTCACTCTCTCTCTTTCTTAACATTTTTTATCACAATTGTCTATTTTTGCTCATTTTAAATATATTTTTAAACATTTTCTAAATGCTTTTTTATATTTTGACATTTTTTTGTGAAGCGCCTCGTGATTTTTATCTTGAGAGGCGCTACAGAAATGATATTTTCTTCTTCTTCTACATTTCTTGGTTCAATGTTTTGATACATCTGAGCTTCAGTCATGATTTGTCTGTGTGGGTGTACCTGGAGGCGCTGAGAGGTGTAGTTGTAGTATTTGAGCCTGTCATTAGCAGCAGCACCAGTAGAGATGTTCAGCACTCCAACCCTCAACTCGTCCAGTGTCTTGCTGGACACTTTTAAGTCCTCAGTCAGCTGCCATATACAGGCATCACAACCTTAACGCAGGAAAACACGAGTCACCAAACAGGCGTGTTGTGGGACAGATCTCGTCGGTCGTTGTTTCACTTACTGTTGTTGCACAGGTTGACTGTAGCCTCTACCAGGCATTCGCCAGTTTTCATGTCGCAGTAGCCACTCTCACAGTCGCACTCTANTTTAAATATTTGTGGACGTTCAACGCCAACGAAGTTCCGTTTATCCATCCTGCTTGTGCGGAGCCGGAGAGACGAGCCAAACCCCTCCCTCCCCCGTGTAATCAGAAGAAGAAGAAGAAAAGATCATTTCTAAAGCGCCTCTCAAGGTTAAAACCACGAGGCGCTTCACAAAAACAAAAAATGTAAAAATATAAAAAGCATTTAGAAAATGTTTAAAAATATATTTAAAATGAGCAAAAATAGACAATTGTGATAAAAAATGTTAAGAAAGAGAGAGAGTGAACAGGAAAGAGGGAAACCAGTGGATCCTGAGGAAGGTGGAATAGGTGGGGAGAGCAGAATAAAGAGAGAGAGGTGAAGAAGGTCATACAAAAGCCAGCTTGAACAAGTGAGTCTTCAGCTGCTTTTTAAAGGAGACCACTGAGTCCACTGATCTCAGGCTCAGGGGGAGAGAGGTCCAGAGTCTGGGGGCCACAGCAGCAGATGATCTGTCACCTTTGACCTTTAGCCTGGTGCTGCACAACCAGTAGGCTTTGGTCACTGGACCTCAGGGACCTGCTGGGGGTGTAGGGACTAAGAAGATCACCAATGTAAGATGGTGCTTGTCCATGTAAGGCCCTATAGACCAGAACCAGGATCTTGAAATGAACCCTGAAGTTGACTGGCAGCCAGTGAAGCTGGAGGAGAAGCGGGGTGATGTGGGTGTGTTTGGAGGACTTGGTCAGAAGCCGAGCACAGGCGTTCTGAACCACCTGTAGACGGTTCAGGGAGGTTCTGCTCACACACGTGAAAAGAGAGGATCATCAGGAAACATCTACGGATAACCAGCGTGGCCAAATGACCTCAAACATATTATAAGGGTTTGATTAGTTAACTATAGGGTAAACGTTTTATTTTTAAGGCGAGCCTAACGGGTGAGAAATGTTCCGGTGTTTTCCGTTCTGGTTTGCTATGCTAGTAAATACTTTGTTACGAGCGATTCTGTTGAAAAAGTGAAGTTTGTAAGGCGTGGGTTACGGCGACAGTAGCCTGAGACACGGACTCTGAGTCACTACAGTATAATCGCCGATGTGAGCCAACACCGTTAGACTCCAGCCATGTTTGCCCTCCATGGTGCCCACCCATGTGACCTTCAGTAGATGCAATGACATCATCATACAGTTCAACATATTTTTTTTCTCTGGACAAGAAATAAACGATACGGCCACCTCTGAAATTTAGTTTTATATTATAAATATATAAATAAAAAGTTCCTGTGGGACATTTGATACACCTCTAGCTGTCAACTGCGTGTGTGTGTGTGTGTGTGTGTGTGTGTGTGTGTGTTAACAGACAGCTGCACCAGTGTTTCTAAAGCTCAGACTGGCACAGAATAGGCACTAAGGTTAAAGTTTGACAAGAACCAATACATTTTCAAGCATTTAATCTACTGATTTGTTTATAATTTGTCCAGACAGCATGAAGCGAGTTAACTTGTAAATATTTTACAGGAGGAAAAATATCGAGATATGTCGTATATCGGAATTCAGCTAAAAGATATCGCGATGTTTTGGTCCATATTGCCCAGCCCTACCAGAACCAGAGGAATGAACATTTACAGGATGTGAACGTTCTCCCCGTCTGTAAAACCAGCAGAAGCTGGGAGACGTTCCTGAACTACCTGCTGGTATTGCTGGTTGTAGCTTTGCTGCTGCTGCGCTGCTGGCTGCGCCGCTGGCTGCTGGCTGTACGTCTGTGCGGTTGCAGCGGGCTGGCTGTAGCTCTGGCTGTATCCTGGGTACTGACTGTAGTTGCCGTAGTAGTTCTGGTTGTAGCCGCCCTGGTTGTAGCCCTGGTTGTAGCCCTGGCTGTAGCCCTGCTGATAAACCAATCATTTTAAACACCTTCATCCTCTGAGGAACAATACAGGTGGTTGACATTGGGGTCACGACTTCTACCTGGTTGTATCCTCCTTTGTTGTAAGAAGAGGGACGACTGTAGTTCCCGCCTGACTGCTGGCTGCGGTTATACCCGCCACGGGAATCGGAGCCTCCATCATGGTAGTTGTTGCCCCACCGGTTCTGGTTGTAGCTGCCACGGTTGTAGCCTGTACAACACAAGTCAGACATCTAACCAGCTCAGTGCCTAGTGGTGGGTTGAATGCAGAGAACACATTTCACCACACACCTGTGTGTGTGTGTGTGTGCGTGTGTGTGTGTGACAACTACGGGACTCTAACATATCTGTAAGATGGTGAAACAACAAAAGACCATCTGAGGTTTTTCTGTCACTGCTCTGAGTTTTCATTATTAACACTTTAAATGCCACACTCTGTAGTCTGGACACTCCGGCGCCACGTTATCAGATGTCATCGTGCAGGACAGAATCCACAACCACACCATTTGGTTCACCACAAACATGGATAAAGATTCAGAGCTGAAACTTTCTGTACGAGCGCTCCACGTTCTCAGCTAGGAGCTAACAGGACGTCAGTCAGAGCGGAGCTAGCTAGGTTATAGGGGTGTGCCACTTCACCGTTTAACCGCGATGTGACACGTGTCGATTCAAAATGTATTTGTCAACATTCAAAAACAATTAGGCAGGAATGTAAAAGTTGCTCTTGTAACCCGGACACTTTAGGAACGGACCGGTGTGTGTGTGTGTGTGTGGGGGGGGGGGCAGTAATGGCAGAAGTTTGCTTCTCAGCCACTGAGTGTGAGATTTACTCTACAGGATTAAAGGAAAGTTGTGCAAAACAAAATAAAGCAGCAACACTACCAACATACGACAGCACCTTACACATTTCCATCCTGGGTTAAATAAAGAGAAGAGGCCAGTTGTTGTTCCTCCTCACCAGCCAATCAAGGAAGGATTAACAAAACAAAACAACTCCAGACTTTTTCAAACAACTACGGCGTTAAGTTTGCTGCAAAGCTGAGGCGGCACCAGGAAGCCTTTGGTCATTTATAAGTGGTCAACCTTTTTTTTCATCAAAGGATGGAGTGGCCGTCTCCAAGTTTAGGTCCTCCACCACCTCCCTTACCCATGGTGTCCCACAAGGTTCTGTGCTGGGGCCTCTGCTCTTCCTCCTCTATCTGCTTCCTCTTCAGCACATCCTGAGCTCCTTCAAATGAATCTCCTACCATCTTTATGCAGATGACATCCAACTGTACATCTCCTTTAAGCCCCATGAGATGTCTAAGCTGCAGCTGTTACACACCTGCTTAGACTCTATCAAA
>SSNQ01000521.1:326111-340999 GCA_006942095.1 Nothobranchius kuhntae
TTCTGTGGATTTCATGCAAAAGTATGTTGGGTATGTGTTCAGTTTTACCTGGACATGATGGTGGTGACCTGAATTATTGTGTGCCGATGAATTTGAAAAGTATGAAAAAGATATGTAAAACAAAAGTTAAACGGTGAAAAAAATGGATCAGAAATGGTGGTAATCATTTACCAATCGAACTGTAGGACCCTTAATCGAACTCTAATGGAATGGTGAGGTATCTAAGATGGCACACCCCTACAATATTAGACAACATGGTACATAGTTGCTCCAAAAGGTACGCTTATGTAATGTTGTTATGTCTGGCACACTCCTGTAATCTGGATGTGTGGATTAAGGGCGGGGCCTGAATAAAGGGGGTTGGATCTTTGAGTTGTGTGTTTTCAAAATGTGACTTGCTAGGCATGTTTTTACTGGAGCCCCTCCTCTTTCTTTAAGTTAGAATCAATCCACTTCTCAGCTCATCTAGTCCAAAAAACATTTTCGTTGAAACATCACTAAGGCCTGATGATGAAATCTATTTCTCACCTCCTCTGTACCCACTGCCTCCATCCCCGCTGCGGTTCTGGAAGCCTCCGCGGTAACTATCACGGTTGTCATAGCGCTGGAAGTTCCCGCTGCCGCGACCGCGGAAGCTGCTCTGCCTGTTGTCAAAGCGCTTCTCTGGCGGTGGGCCGGCCTTACGGCCCTCCTCATTGTACTGCTTCAGCAGCTTTTCAGCCTCGTCTTGTTGAACCTCGATGAAGGTCACTTCTTCCAAGTACTCGCACGGCTTGGGGAGGGTGAAGTTGGCTTATAGGGAGGCAGAGTCGAGCACGAGTAGATGAGAGGTCCCACCCGAGCAGACGGATGGAGACAGGGAAGAACGGGAAGAAAGAGAGGGGAAGGAGGGGGGTGTAGTGAAGACCACAGCAGCCACACCACCGGAAGACAAAAAGAAAAATAATTACTACGAGACAAAGGCGGGGCAAATCAGAGAAACTAAGAGCAGATAAAGGCAAGGTAAAGGAACAAACATCACCTCCAGGAGGACATGGAGGAAACATTTGTTCCAGCAAAACTGGAGGGTGGGGTGGGGGCTTCAGAAGAGATGGGTGGGGGAGGAAAAGAACAACTAAAAAGCTGTTGTGAAAACAACACTGCAAACTAGGACAGCTGATGGGTCCCGGTTTAACGTTAATCCGAGCGCCACGTCTCGTTTGCTGGTTATCTTAAATGTTGGACGGCTTTAGTCGTCTCAGTTTGCAGCGTGTGAACGGAAAGAGGAAGATAGAGGGCAATAACAATCAACTTTATGTAAACTGTATAACAAAAATGTCCAGGTCTGAGATCGGACCAAATGCTATGATGGGGGAGGGGGATGGGAACATCTTCCAAGTTTGATCTTAGAGACAACACATAGAAAAAGTAAAAAAGTAGATCTTTTTTTATTTTAAGTTGTTTCCACAGCGTTCCTACCTTTCATTTCTAATACAGCATGATCGGGCACATCCTTCCCCTGCTCATTGGTTTGCTTTAATGTTCGCTCTTTAAAATCCTCGTCCGTGGGAAAAATTACAATAGCCTTGCGTTGAAAACCTTCAAAAGGACGCATTTTTCGTCTCCTTGCTGATCCATATACATTTGTCTAGCAATGGTGACAAGAAAGAAGTAGAAGCTTGTTTGTTATTGTTTACTTGTAAAGGCTTTCCACTGGAAGGAAGCTGGAACCCTGCAATAATCAAGTGAGAGAGGTTTGGCTTGGATGTCAGTCTACGGTTTTTCAGGCCTCTCATCACTCCACAGACTCACCTTGATGCTGCCGCCTCCTCCAGGTACTGCCGACTGCTAATAAACATGGTTAGGAACGGGAGGGACCCCCAAAACCCACTCACTGACTCGTACTGGAGGTTATTAGAGTACCATCTTGCAGGTGAAAATCGTTTTTACATAATAAAAAAAATCTAACTTCCTACAGAATTGCGTTAAGTTGCTGTTAAGTTTCAGTCATTTCTGAAATGATGCCGTGTCTGTTCTGAATTCTATAGAAAACTACGACGAAAAGAGCTGACGTTAAACACCAACAGCAAGCCGCTGTGATCAGTAAAAATTTCAACACATTTTCATTACCAGCACCAAGTGAAGCTGTGTCTGCGTACACGTGCTGCCATGTTGTTGAACACCCGAAGACCCAGCGTAGCAGCAGATAACCAAAACCCAATACAAGGTCAGAACTACTGAAACAAACAGAACTGTGTCGGAGGTGTATTTTTAATATTTATCTACAAAAAGAAATGATTTTAGTTACCACGTATTATTAGCTGTAAAGTTAACATGTGTAATTTTTACCATTCATCTCATGGAAATATCCATAGAAATGTTGTTGAAAATGAATTAAATGATGCTCAGTTAGCAAAAAACATTGGCAGCTTTGTAACATAAGACCAAAAAAAATTGGGTCTAAAATAAATTGGCGCAGGTCTTGTCTCGGGGAAATGCCGCATTACATTTATTCAAGTTTTAACATAGCTTAATGATCTTGACCTAAGCAAAGGCTTTGATTTGGTTGATCGCCATTTGCTCTTAGACAAATTGAATTCTTTCAAGATGATCTTTACTCTGGTTTAACTTACTTTTTCATCATCGCTCACAGTATGATTGCTTTAAAAATCATGATTCTAACATACGGAGGCCGCTTGATATATTCCACAAGGCTCTTTATTGGGGCCTTTATTGTTTCCCATTTTTTATTAATGATCTGCCGCTGTGTTGGACTCCTTATTTGGTTCATTTGCTGATGATACAATCTTACATTGCTCAAAGCCTAATGATATGAAAGTCCAGGAGACCCTTCGGTTTAATTTCACCCAAGTTTAGCTCAAAATAAACTTCTCAACACTTTTAAAACATACTCTATGCTTTTCCAGAGAAATACCTCCAGTTCTGCGGTAAATGGAGATCTCCATCTGCATTTTCAGGATTTTTTACAATTACATTCATCTGATAAAATCAAATATTTAGGGGTTTGGAAGAAACCAGATCTGTCCTTCAGAACTCATATTTACTCGGTCTCTCATAAGATAACTCGTTGCTTAAAAACAATCAATCTACCAACTGTTCCGACCTTTATGTTCGACTGCATCTTCTTCCAATTTTAGATTCATGCTGACATAATTTATCAGAACTCCTTGGTCGAAGGTCTAATTCTCTTGAATGTTGTTTACAATAGCTTATGTCATTTTGTCCTGCGTTGGCCTTTCAGAACTTACCACTGCGATACATATGAACGACTTTCATGGCTATCTTTAAAAGCTAGGATACAATTTCTTTGGTTTTTATTTATTTTTAAATGTATTTTGATTTCCCATCTAATTTGAAAATACTGTTTGTTCCCATCAATCCCTGGTATCATACTCGCTTAACTGACCAGCTTTCCTCTGTTATTCCCCAGTTTAACAAAGAAGCAGGGAGATGCACCTTTTGTGTTAATTTAGGGTGAACGATATCATATCGCTTGTTTAGATACTCTACGAACATGTGATGCCAACCTGTTATTGCTTTGCTTCAACAAACTAATATTGTATGTGCTTGTTTCACACGTGTGTATACATATTTGCATGTATATTGACAACGTGTACGTAAACTCTTAAAGATATGTAAGCTTACATTTATCTATGATGCAACGCAGCAGGATTTTTATGTATTTATTTTTTGTTTGTTTTGCTTGTCGTGTATTGCCTATTTACTGCTATCTTGTTCTTAATTTGTTAGGTAGGAAGACCTGCTCAAAAACGAAATGTCCCATCTGAAGCTTTTTTTATCCTTCTAAAATCTAAGTTGTTAAATTAAACTAAATATTAGACGCAATGTTTCCTTCCATGTGAGGCCATGAGGAGAAAACGCATTTACTGATTTGTAAATAACAGTTACAAAACTTCCGCCGTGCATAAACGTTGTTTTAAACCTTTACCTCTTCACTCGTTAACGGTGATGACAGGAAATCTGGCGTGCTTGTGATTTTGCTGGAGGTTGAACGATGTGACAAAGTACTCATTCGATAATTGCTCTCCTAGGGATTATTGACCCAAATGGCCATCCATTGGTAAGGTCTTACTTGAACACCGCTACTGCTTGCCTGCAATAATTTAGGTATGTACTGCCCCCTATTGTCAGGGAAAATACATAACGCCACTTTAACTTGTGATCGTATTCTTGGTCTCTGTAAAGGACTTGTGTGTCGTCTGGAGCCTGAAAAGAGCTTTATAAATAAAGGTTGACTGAAAAACAAAAAACTTTCGATCTTTGACTAAAAACTGTTTCTAAGATCAGACTAATATAAATAAAACTCTCAGAATTAACTGTTTCAATCACTAGCTGTTGACTGAATACATCTGGAAACTTCTATAAATGATCATGAACTTCATAGTCTAAACAAACTGAAATCAAATGTATAGTAAAGCAACAAGTGGCTCTCACACCTTATGACAAACATGAACATGGTAACAGGGTAAGAGCCCTAAAAACAGCTGGAGCAAACCGGAGTGTGGTCTGAATTACAATAACCACATTGACAGGGTTCCTACAGGTTTCATCAAGTTAAATTCAAAACTTTTAAAGACCTTTTCAAGACCACTTATGTAAAAAGTTAATATCAATTTCACATCCCTATCAGCAAATGAAATCCTTGAACTTGTGTTCATTTACCTTTTGTTCTTTTTTATTATATTTAGCCAAAACACTCAGTAAAGAACAGTAGCAGAGCGGTTTGAGCTTTCACAGAAAGGATAGCTAGGTCAAGTGAAACACATGTTTAGAATATAACAGCGTCAGTAGAGCTGGGTACCGGCACATATTTCTTGGCACTACTACTTTAACGATGCCTGGTTTTTGATGACAGTACCTTGATACTTTTGTTGAAATAGATTTTTTATTTTATTTTAAGAGAGGATAACAAACTAGGGCTGGACGATAATTCAACAGTTCAATATATCTATTGATAGACATGTGGTGCGATAATTTTTTTAAATAAATGGGTCAATAAAACTTAGAAAAAAAAAGATTCCTTTTTTCATTATAACCTATCAGGTAGCAGCGTACTAGACTTACCACCTACTCCTAACCAATCAAAACCACAGACTCGGGCACTTCGTCACCAGGCCCTCTCTTCTCAAACCAAAACACAGCATGAGACAGCTAAATGTTGCAGCGAGAAGAGGAAAAGAAAAAAATAAAAATACCAAAAATAAAATGGCCAGGGCTGCACGTAAAATATATTTTCTACAATTTGCAAAATATTTTTTAATTATTGATATCGATCAATACAATTTTTTTTACTGATACACTATTTTTCTATATCGCCTAGCCCTATAACAAACTACCTAATGGTTTTGTTCTTATTGTTTATATTTATTATTATACTTTATTTCAAAATTTTTCTAAGCAAAAACAGCACAGCAACAGTACAAACAGTAAAGGCACAAAATTGAAATATATGTATAAAAATAGTCTTAATTAATGCTTCACTTCATGTCAGGAATAACAACCCTGCTGAACTGCATTTATAATGCTGGTAAACAGCAGGTAAGTTGGTTTTATGTCCTATTTCTGCTTTTATCGGCAGAAGCAGCTCGGCGTCGGTTGTAACCTGCGGATTCCTGTTAGTTTTGCTCAGAACCACTATAAAGCAGCATGCACGTAGGGCTGGGCGATATGGCAAAAATACAATATCACGATTTTTCCAATATTTTATCACGATTTCGATTTTATCACGATTTTTTATCCATGAAAAGCATAACTTCAATTGCGTATTAAAGAAGAGAAACATTGAATAAATAAACATGTATTCATATTAGGGATAATCAGCACAGTGCTAACACACTTATATTTTAAACTCACACCAGAGATGATAAAGGCCCTGAGAGAAACAATTACAAAAATCAGTTTTTCTCGTTTTTCAAGTAACTTAACATAAATTAAAATCGTAAACATATTTCAAGTGCAAACATGTCAATTGCAAACGTATTGTGCAAACATTAACTTGTTCAAAATACTATGTAGCTCCCAGTTGCTCATGTAGTGGATAGTTAAGCTCAAATACGGCTCTGATGTGCGGTTGGACCGGAGATCGCTTGTGGTAGCAAAAAACTGCGCATTCTGAATATTTTCTGCAACTCTCTCTTTGCATTCAGCGTACATGCGTGGAATGGCGGTGTTCGAAAAATACTTGCGGCTGGAAAACTCGTAGCGCGGATCCAATGTTTTTATCATGTTCTTAAATCCCACTCCTACTGTTCGCACGGGACACAAATCTTTAACCAAGTGGTACGTCACTGCATCTGTCACGCTGTTCCATCGTCTGCTGTCTCTGTCGTAGGGAGTGAGTTTTGTGTGTTTGTTAGCGTTTGCTGCCTGGAAGAAGCGCTAGCCGCTGTAGCCGCAGGCTTTTTAGCTTTAGCGGCCAGCTGGCTCTCATTGTATTGTTTGGGATGCCTTCTTTTCAAGTGATTAAACAAGTTTGTGGTGTTGCCATCACTTGCCTTGACGCTCTCCTTGTAAATGACGTTTCGCTGCTCTTTGTCGTCTGGTGAAAAGCCCAACCAGTTCCATATAACGGACGAGGCGTTCCTCTTCGGAACGAAAACCTCGCTGTCGCTCTCTGCCGCGGCCGAAGCCATGTTTGTTCACACACAGGTGAAAACAAGCGGGCACTAATATATTACTATGACTCACTCTGATTGGTTAAGGGTCAAACAAAGGCGTGTCATTCGCCGGAGGTACGTTCCCTTTTCATTCAGAGGCAGAATTTCAACAGCAGAGCTGTGAATCGTGATAAAAAGGTCTCTCAAAAATGACCGACCATCAGATGTTTAGACCGTAAAACGGTCTAAAATCGTCATATCGCCCAACCCTACATGCACGTAAAAAAAAAAAAGCTTTTACAGAACGAAATGACTAAAAACGGCGTGTGCGTGTCCAATAACACGTAGATTAGGGCTGGGCGATATATTGATATTTTTAAAATATCGGTATAATTATAAAACGAGATATAAGATGACTTTATATCTTTATATCGATATAACTGGTCAAACTGCTATGCTAGCGATTAGCCGCTATGCTAGTGACATGTTGCTCCGTCTCTAAGCGGCTATTACATGGATTCTCACAAGTTTGCTCAATCTAAGTGCCTCTGGGTAAATGTGCTGCTCTAAACTTTGCATTTAGCGTCCTGGTTTTTAATTATTTGTAGACGTTCAACGCCAACAGAGTTTTGTTTATCCATCCTGCTTGTGCGGAGCCGGTGTCGGTACAGTATCTGCTCGGGTGCAAGATCGGCTCGGGGACCTTCGACTGCTGATGACGTCAAAGTACGGCAAACCCACTCGGACAAAATACAGTACACATCTATACTGTTAGAAAGAATTTAGCAGTTTCGTTATTAAAATAATGTTTCTTAAGATGTAAGTTTGTGTTTCTAATGGTATTTGTAAAATAAAACACTATATTGTATTCATAATGTTGAACTCCTCTTTGAGCACATCCCTTGAAGAATCATAGGTATTAGCAACACCTGTGAAATTGTATTTGCAGGAAAGAAGTGTGTCCCGTTTACTGAAGTATTTTGTGTTTAGAGTTTTTGACGTCTTGTCCGTGCGTAGTTCAGTTACGCTCATAGCTGCTAGCCAAAACTCTGGAGTTAAAAGTTTTCTGGCTTTACTAAAATACCTGTCTGTACTTATTTGATTGATGGTAGTTTTACTTTCTGTTAAGACTCCAAATGTAGTCATTTGGCACGTTTCTAATTCATAATTTGTAAGAATGTAATCAGTGATATTAGCATTAGCATTCCTATGGGTTTTTCCACGTATATTAGCATTGCGCTAACCACTCGCTGCCAAATTGCAGCCTTTGCGATCAGAAAATCTCCTTTTGTCACATCGCAGTTTAATTGCACATAAAATTAATCGTTCAGCCCTAATATACATGCAGCTCTATGCGAAAAGTGTATTATCAAAGAGGTAATGATGGATTTCTTTGTAAAAGTTGTCCATCTTTCCAACAGAAAGATTTGCCTGGACCAACGTAACGTGATAACGTAACGTGATTACGTAACTCCCGTAAGGTTCGTGTTCAGCCAATCAACTACTTTGACGTCATCGGCCGTCGACGGACCCCGAGCCGATCTTACACCCGAGCAGATCCTGTACTGACACCGGAGAGACGAGCCAAACCCCTCCCTCCCCTGTGTAATGAGGAAATATCTACGGAAAGCCGGAGAGGCCAAATTACCTCAAATATATTGTAAGGGTTTGAATAGTAAACTACAGGGTTACAGTTTTATTTTGAAGGCGAGCTCAACGGGTGAGAATTGTTGTTCCAGTTTTTACCGCTCTGGTTTGCTATACTAGTAAAAACTCTGTTACGAGCGATTCTGTAGAAAAAGTTAAGAGTTTGTAAGGTGTAGGTTACGGCGACAGTAGCCCGAAAATAATACTCATAAATGAGCAACCAGAGACTCTGAGTCATTACAGTATAACCGCTGATGTGAGTCAATACTGTTAGACTGCAGCCATGTAACTAATGCAGGGTGTCTGCAGGTTTAAGGGAGCCAAATTTAAGACTTTTTAAAACCTTTGTTAAGGCCACTTTGACCAAATTTAAGCAATTTTTTAAATTAAATTTAAGCTATAATTTCCAGCTATTACCTGGAACCGGTGCTAACCACGTCACGAACATGGGATTAACCATCCAGCTACCATTAAACTTGCACTTCCCCATGGCACAAGCTCCCACTAGCTTAACCAGCTAATGTGCTCATCTAAAAATGGCCCCCTTTCACAACCAACTGAATGTGTATGGTTCCGATTTTATCAATATCACACACCAAAAATGCTGAACACTAACTAGGATTTCACGAAAAATTTTTAGAAATGAAATAATTTTGTTTATTGGGTCTTTGGTAATTTAAGACCTTTGGAAAATGTATTGAAGGATTATTTGTCATTTTTAAGGATGTTTAAGGGCTTAAATATGGAAAAGCAAATTTAAGACTTTTTAAGGACCTGCGGATACCCTGTAATAACTCCACGGTGTACGACCCATGTGATCTTCAGTAGATGCAATTACATCATCATACATTTAGCTTAACATGATAGATTTATTTTTCTCCGGACAAGAAATATACGATATGGCCACCTCTAGATGAAATTTAAATAATTTTACATTAATTATAAATATGTAATTAAAAAGTGCCTGTGGGACATTTGATACACCTAGCTCTCAACTGTGAGTGTGTGTGTGTGTGTGTGTGTGTGTGTGTGTGTGTGTGTTAACAGACAGCTGTACCAGTGTTTCTAAAGCTCAGACCGGTAGAGAATAGGCACTAAGGTTAAAGTTTGACAAGAACCAATACATTTTTATGCATTTAATCTACTGATTTATGTTTATAATTTCTCCAGACAGCATGAAGCGAGTTAACTTGTAAATATTTTACAGGAGGAAAAATATCGAGATATGTCGTATATCGGAATTCAGCTAAAAAGATATCGAGATACAAGTTTTGGTCCATATCGCCCAGCCCTAACGCAGATGTAAATGTATGGCAGAAAAATAAATCTATTACTAATTCAAACTAATCAGAAAGAGAGAACACGGAACCAGAAAAATGAGATAATCTAATATGAAAAAATAAAATAAAACAAGTAATGCTGATGAGTCTATGTTGTTCTGACTTTGAAGGCCCTTAAAAAGAGGCAATAAGTCTAACGTAAACACTCAACTCAGTCTCTTATGGGTCCCTCCCACTTACCTGGACTCACCTGTTCTTCGTACGAGCTCTAGTCCCATTTCAGACAACGACAAACAGGTACGACCTACCGTCACGTACTCACAGTTTCCATGGCGACAGAGCCACCAGACCCACTTACCTTTGCATGCTGACCGAGCACAAGGACCTGAAAATCTAAACGCCGTTAGTCATTACTTACCTTCGGGGTCAATTAGTTAAAAATAATTAATAAAACACACTAAAAAAGTTCCAAGTTTCTGACTCAAGAGCAGCTTTTAAAAACTCTGGCTTATTAAATTAGCAACAGAAGGTGTTTTTCTTACTCACCAGTCAGAGCTTACTTGTTTCTCAACATCTTTACAAAGTCATGGTTTACTTGTACATTGTTCACGAGACAAACAATACTGTGATATCACATAAAATAGCAAGTGAAGTAATACTGGAGGAGGAAAACACGACATGTTCTGTCACTTATGACAGCAATTAATCATTTTTTGTTACATGACAAGCAAACGACAACAAGGTGATCAAAGCTTCTTCTAGTCTAAAATACACAGAGACTCCCTGAAAGATAAATGAATAATTCATTAGAGAAATCAGGGCACATTGACTCAGTCAGGTGAGAATGAGAGGCAGGTGGAGGTGTGGGGGCCTGTACCTGATCCAGGATGTAGTTGCGTCTCTTGCGGGCGGCGATCTCGATCAGCCTGTTGAGACACATAGTCGCCTGCTGGATCAGAACATCCCAGCGGCCGGCGTAGTTCCTCTGGCGCCGCAGACCCATCACCTGACAGCAAAAGAAAACTCTTTTTTAAGAGCTTACTTTTCTGGTTCCTCAGTTTACATCATGTTTCATGTGTCATCATAATTAAACATGAAGAAGAAACAATCCTGAGCGGTTTAAAGGTGTGGACTACTTGTTTAATCAATACATTTGCGGTAATCTCAAGTAGGAATGAATGCATTGCAGGCAGTACTGGGGGCACAAAAAACAACCACAAACCCCTTGCTAAACAGGGCCAAGTCTGCGGCATCACAGGAGAGCTTAACACGGCAGGAGCTGGCGTCTTATTTTCAGGTACAGTAATCCCTCGCTACTTTGCGGTTCGTTCATCGCGGATTCGCTGCTTAGCGGATTTTTTCTTTGGAGCATTTTTCAGGGGGAATTCGCAGATTTGCGGTATTTTTCACTGATTCGCGGTATTTTTCTATGCAAAATATCAAGAAATTCTTGTTTTTTTTCATCAATTTCATCTGTGGTTTCACAGACGCGGAAGTGATAGCGTCGGTGAAACGCCGGCTGATCTAGGAAACCCCCCGAGCGTTCGAGCGTCAACGAAGTGACACGGAAATGCCGGGCTTTCCAGAAGTAATATAACTTATTATGAGCTGATAGTTTGTTTGATTGATTGGTAGGTTGTAAACTCTGATCATGAATCTGAAGAAACGATGACTGAGTGGTGAGCTGGAAAGGCGACTTCCGTTTATAGCCGCGGTTTGTGACGTAGGTGTGACGTGGAGGGAATCCCCGCGAGGGGCATGCTGGGAGTCCCTACTTCGCGGATTTTCACCTATCGCGGCCAGGTCTGGAACGCATCTACCGCGATAAACGAGGGATTACTGTATCTGGACATCTCTCCTCTGATTGGCTAACAGCAACACAACTCTACCACCGACTCTGCTCTGCAACGCTGATGTTTTATCTCCACAAATAGCACAAGCCTGAAGGAGTTCTGCTGTGTGGTGGAGTTGCTAATGCTAGCGCAGTGTTTCCTCTACATAGGCTCAGGCCAAATTCTAGCACCATGGCTACCAACACCATTTTCATGTCCAACCTGCATGAAAAACTCAGTGACAGACTATAACCAGAAATAATAACTAATAATGTTTTTTCAGAGTTCCACAGCCTTAAGGCTTGATTCATAAAAAACTACATTTACGTCCAGAGGCCGGTTTTTGAAGCTGCAACAGCAAATATGGAAAACAAATGAGCTTAAAGCATTTTTATGACTCTTAACAACATTCCAACATAGTTTAGCTATATTAAATTGCACAGATAAAAAAAAAAGTGGTTTTCTTGCGATTGTCTAAAAATTTCCACCGACGGTTTCACCGAACCGCTCAACTTCCCTGGTCCTCCACTCATCAAACACTCACGTACTCAGCAGCACAACACCACAGGTGTGAGAGGTTCTCCGCTCAATAAATCAGAGGAGGAGAAACAGCCGGCTGCTACCGCTTCAGCTGTAGGACAAACTACCCCCCCCCCCCAGTATCGGCCCATGTTAGTCATTTTAACATATTGGTCCCATAAATAAAACCGGGCCGATGTTAACTGATAATTTTTCCATCTTGTCTCCATTTGTTTGCCTGTTTTTTTTTTTTTTTGGGGGGGGGGTATTTGTTTAGTCATGTGACAGTGAATGTAATAATCTCAGAAGCGTAAATGTAAATAATGTAAATTTGGCTTTAATATTTTCATTTTATACAACCTTGCTAACTTTAGAAGCATTAATGTCAGTATATCGTATTGGCAAATATCGGTTATCGGCCACAACAGTGATCTTATTATCGGTATCGGCCCAAAAACTTCATATTGGTGCATTAGTAGTCTCAGGGACGATCCCCGAGGGGAGTGTTCCACCACTGTGTTTAGCTTATTCTGTAGATTCACCAAAGCGGTGTAACATCAGGACCATAGCTCATTAAACGGGTTACACTAAAAAATGCTGCCTTCTACCTTTTTGTTTAAAATGTATTACATTTAATCAATTTCCCTCTGGGATTAATAAAGTATCTTTGAATTGAATATACCATTAATGCACCTTGTTGGTTTAATATGTTGTTTGTTTTTGGGTCAGGAGCAATAATTATAAGGTTTTATTCCGACCTTCATCTTGTCCATGATGGCGTTTGTACCCAGGATGTTGTACTTCTTCTCTGGATTTTCCTTTGCGTGTTTAACAGCCCAGGTGGTTTTTCCACAGGCGGGGAGGCCGACCATCATCAAGATCTGCAACAAATAAAAGCACAGCTATTTCGTATTTACATAAAGGCTGTTTAACTGCCATTTCTAACATGAACTTGTTTAAGTTGCTATGCATATAGGACTACTTTTCTTCATAGAGATGTATTCATCTCATTTAATCTCTTATGCATTTGATGCTCTTTCACAAGAAGATTTTTAGTATTTTAACTGTTTTGTTGCTTTAACACAGACTAGAATGAAAAACAATTCCTCAGCATTTATTCAATTGATTCGTTTTTTTAAATATAAAATATTTCAATTAAATTTGAATATTTGGATTGTTTCAGTTCAAACAGTTCGATAATCTTTGCCCAGCTCTGGTGTCACAGCAGTTAACAAAAATTTACTCAACTACATTTCAGAGCCCCACACACACACCTGGAACGAGTCTCAACCTGGTTTCTGCAGGTGGGAAAGCGCGAGACAACTTTAAAAGTGGCAGACATCTGTTCCCAACCGGCACCACGGAGCCTACATGACCCGTTCATAGATAAAACTTGTCGTGTGCGTCGGACTCTAGCTGTAACAGAACACTGATCTCCTACCTCACACTCGGATTTGCAGGCAGGTCCCTTTGTGCCTCTGATCTTGTCCTTCAGGTCCAGATTGTGGATGAAGGTGTATCCTTCCTGTGGGGGGAAGTAGGGCTCCCCTTTCTGCCCAAAGTTGAACTCAACAGCACAATTTTTCACGAGCACATGAGGGAACAGGGCACGCCCAGCCAGAGCCTCCTTTGTCGTACGGAACGCCACGCCCAGTTGGACGCCATTCTTGGTGTATCCCATCTCCACCTCGTCACCGTTTTCAAAGTCCTGCAGGAAATGAGTTTTAAAAGAAGCACCACGACCGTCACTTCCGGTTAAAACAAATGTTCGGTACAGGATACAGGAAATAAAGAGCCACACTTATGGAAACTAACTGAATTAATATCTACTGGATTCAGACCAGCGGTAACCTTATATTAGAGAAAATGCAAATGCAATAAAGGAAAAACGGAATCTTTTATACATTTTTTGCAGATAAAATATCAGCAAAAAAAAAAAACATTATTAGAGCTCCAAATACGTCAGTAAAAT
Source organism: Nothobranchius kuhntae (assembly GCA_006942095.1). Lineage (NCBI taxonomy): Eukaryota > Metazoa > Chordata > Actinopteri > Cyprinodontiformes > Nothobranchiidae > Nothobranchius > Nothobranchius kuhntae. The sequence continues at coordinate 339,979 of SSNQ01000521.1, forward strand.
AAATCTTCTGAATGTTTAGGAGCAATTTACTTTGGTATTGATGCAGTAATTACAGGTATTCTCAGTTTACTCACAACGTAACAGCCGATGACGTCGCTTTCACCAAACTTCTCACCAAAGTCGGCAAACTTGCAGTCAACGGATTTCTTCCCCGTTCCTCCGTATCCAAAGGAAAAAGGTTCTTCACCTAGAAAACAGGAAAAACAGACGTTTGTTAAATAAATCATTTCTAAAAAAACAAACGGGAAATTCTTCTGCTTTAAAATACATTATAACATAAACATTATAAACAAAATTATGTATGTGTGAATTTTTTTATTCTTTTTAAAGAAAACAGGTTTAATTATGAGGTTTATGCATCAAACACGTTATTTTAATCTAAATTAAATGTTTCCTTGTCACGATGTTCCATAAAAGCAAAACTGTTGAGAAATTCTGGTTTCTGGATTACCGTGGCTGCGGTGTAGGCGCGGTGACCCTTACCAGCCACCGTATCATCTGCTGAAGTTGCCGGCGGCACATGCGCACTTTGTTGTTTACAACCAAAACTTTCTTGAAGCTAAAGCTGAAATAATGGCCAAAGGAGGAGACGGCAGCGCTCGGGACATTTATTATCCCTCAAAGAAGACAAAGTGGGAAGTACGGGCATCTTTTAGATATTTGAAGAATGCCGAGGGACAGCTGATAGAAGACGGCTATCCTGTTTGCAGCACGTGCAGAAAAAGTGTCTGTGAAAGGCAGCAACGCTTCAAATCTCATGACACATCTGCGTGACCATCACCCACAACTCTACAGTCAACGCAAGGCAAGCTAACGTTAGCGTTTTAGCTAAAATGCGTGATCCGAGGATTTGGGTTGAGGGAGAACGCAACGAGTCGCTATATAAAGCAGCCGCAGCGCCGCTACCTGCATATAAACCGTGTCGCGGACACCGCCATGTTGAAATGACGCTATGCATTACGGGGCTCCCAGGGGCAGATAAGAGTTGGTCTCTCTCCGAGAATAATTATGAATTTAACAA
>SSNQ01000521.1:353246-393246 GCA_006942095.1 Nothobranchius kuhntae
TTTTTACTTTGACTGCAACTTCTAAAATACAAAATCATTTTTAACATGTGAATAAAACTCGCTGTCAAATGTTCACTTATCAGAATAACAGTGACCACATGATTAAATGAACAACATTTTTGTGGTAGAACTACAAAATGCTTGAAAGTTAGAAACTGAATAGTAACCATTTTTACTCTCCACTCTCTCCTCCGGCAATTCTTCTGGTTTTGTCTCCTCCTCAAACATGTTTGATCCGTGAATATCCTCATCTGCTGTGAAGTCCGGTGCGCCTTGACCCAAATCTGAATCTTGCTGGCCTTTGCGAGGCTCGCCTTCTGCCTCCTCTTCCTCATAATAGCCACCAGAATCTCTGCCTTCATCTTCGTCTTGCGGAACATTTTCATCATCACCGCCACTATCATTTCCAAAGTCTTGAGCTGCATTTGCACCTAAAACGGAGAAAACGTTTAATCGCAAAAAAGTCAAATGAATGATTAAAAAGATATATATATTTATTTTATGGAGACTACTAAACAAACAAGTTGTGTTCAAATATTTTTTTCTAAAATAAACAAGAAATTTTTTTTTTATAATCGTGTAAAACAAAATACAAAGTGTCAAACTACCAAAACAATTTTAATCTTAAACTCAAATCAATTAAGTAGTAGTAGATGAAATAACTGTTTATGAGCAAATGAGACAATGACACGTGTCATCTTAGCAGCAGGCTTGGGGAATTATTGTTCATAACTTTTAAAGTGTGAAATGGTCCCAAATCCTAAACTAGACAGCGAATAAAAGAGTAAAGCTATAACTACAGCTAACGGAGCTCTACCTTGTTCCTCTTCTTCCTCCTGGTATTCCTGATTGTGGGCATCCTCTTGCTCTGCCTGTTCAGATGTTTCCTCCTGAGCTTCTTCCTCCAGGGCGGATTTCAGCCTCTCCATCAAGTCCGCCTTCAGGCCTTTAGTATCCAGGCCGCGGCGCTGGAGCTCTTCCTTCAGCTCGTTTACTTTCAGTTTCTTTACGTCTAAACTCATGGTCGATGTAATTTGTTCACGGTTGTGGTCTTTCTCTAACAATGCAGAAAGAACAGAAGCGTAGTTAGCATCGATGAGCCCCAACTTTCAAACGGATCCTTGTCGCGCCGTTTCTGCCTGAACAGGATACGTAATGGTTTAGCTAGGCTAACACCTATGAACAGATTTACACAACTCAAATATGAAGTCTTGATGACCTATAACAGACAAGGCTCGTAAATATGTTTAAATTTATGTTCTGTGAGATGAAAAAATGTCACTCAACTACATTTGTTTGTTTCCTATAATGAAAACTGTCAGTGCGGCTAACGACGGATACACTTTGAGACTAGCGTTAGCTTGTGTTCCGTCAAGCAATGCAACACAAGATACTTTAATTCTGATAAAATACGCCTTCTGTAATGCGCCTTCTGATACTTAAGACTCTCATGCAGATGCTACAGTAAATGCATCGCACATACACTTTATAACGTAATAATAAAATACAATTTCACTACAAATATAGCTGAGGCCTACCTTCTTTGACGCGAGCTGCGCGGGTTATAGTCGAGGTAAAAGGCTGAAAGAACAACTAGCGCCCCCTAGAGCCGCACACCAACATCACGACAGTAAATCCAATGCGCATGCGCAAAAGGGTCGGTTTTTCACTATTATTTTCTAATGTTTTTCCGAAATGGTAAATTTATAATTGACTTTATTAAAGTATTCACACATATATGACATTGTGGCAGTGATTATTTATAACTATATATATATATATATATATATATATAATATATATATATATATATATATATATATATATATATAATATATATATATATATATATATATAGTTATGAGGCCTTGTTTATAAATAAAACATCTGTTTTATCTTTATTTTAGGTAGGCCTAGCTACAGTTGTCTTATTGTAATTTCCTCTGTGTACAAGACTTACCTGGGCTTTTATGTCCTGCGTAAAGTGCTTTATAAATAATCTGGAACTGGAAATAGTTAAGTGAAATTAAAACTACACATCAAGTAAAAACTCAAGCATCAAGAGCATAATACAACACACCCATGGTTTAGCTCACACTGAAGAGGGGATAACAACAGAATTACACAGCATATTGATTTAACACCATCCTTACTCAGGTTTATATAAACCAATAATCATACATCTGATGTAAAAACTGTAGAAAAATAACAGCTGTGATCTGATTTACTTTTTTTGGAATGCATTTAATAACTCAGAACACAAATCATCTGCTGAGAAACACAAAGCAAAATGTTCAAATTCTATAAGATTTGTTTACTTGAATTGATATGGTAGTATGCTCAAGCTGCTATAAAATAAATTAACTCTAAGTTCACCATTGCTTCTCATGTAGTTAATTTTATTTTAAGTAAACATGCAAAGTCATCAATCAAAATTTACTATGAATATCATAGTGTTCCTTTATTGTTGCTCAAAGCATGAGCAAATGATAGCTCCCAAACTCACAGTGCACTGATGTCCACCTTTTTCTCCCAGCTCTGTGGCGGGGGGCAGTGTGGAGAAAGGCAGAAATCAAGTTGTGCACTTGACAGTGTTGTTTGAATGCACCTTCACACACAGGCCAACAATTAAATGCATATCAAATGTTGTCACTTTTTTGTGGGAGCAGGCAAGTAAAGCAGGAGCCTCTTGACCTCCTTCAGCTGAGTGTCAAGAGTCTCTGTTGTTAATGTTAACTCTGCTATTTCAGTCTTTAGGCTTGTGATAGTCTCGTTCAGCTCCTCCTCCTTGCGACGGGAGTTGGCGGCCTGCCTGCTGTACTCCACCACCATACACCCGCCACCGATAAGGAAAATGATTGCCTCTCCCAGCAACTCTGCACCCAACTCTGCTGCCGCATCCTCGTTCAGCGGCTTGATGGTGGCGCCCTTGAAGCCCATGATCCGCATCTTCGTTCTCATTTCGATCCAGTGATACACTGCAAGAACAAACAGAAGAACGCATGAGTTAAGCTTTCATTCTTGCACATAAAACACCCAAACTTGAAAAAGTGAACAAAAAACCCTCAAATTTACGGCAGAATAGAACTCAAAAAGCACAATAGCACAAAAATATTATAGACAGATGTTTTCTCTTTTCATTGTTTTAGGGTGTTTAGTGAGAAACTGGCATGCACTGGAAAACAGAAACATTCTTCAAATCCCTTTTAAAGGCTTTATTTCTAACAGTTAATGTGTCATTTTAATATCCTTATTTAGTTTTTGTTTAGAGTACTCCATCAGCCCAGCCCCACAAGCAAGGCATTTCCATGAATGACGGCACCAGAATCCTTTCACTTTTGCTTCTTTTATTAAAATTGTAAATAAATAGAAAAATTGCTGTAATTTTGCGTGTTTTGAGATACAGCTGCATTCATAGCAAAGAACAAGATAGCATGGCATGTCCTGTTAGCTTTAGTTGCAGGTAAAGCAGCGTTTAGGTTAGCGAAACAAACGTATACGTCTCAGAAATAAAGTCAAATGCCGACTAATGTTGGTGATAATGTTACGGTCAATTAAAATGCCAGGAGTCTCGGTATTATGGCTGGAAGATTATGGTCATGTCGTGCCCTCACAGACTTCTGCTCAATGACAACAACGACCCGCCTTCTAACAGCCAGCGTGGCTGCTATTGGTTAAAAGAAAAAATCTCAAAAGCTGATTGGTTGTCCCAGCGTTCGGTGCTGGATCACAACTCTCGGTAAACTCTCGGCCGTTAGCTCGGTGACTTACTCTGCGCCGGCGGCAGGCAGATGTAGTTTTTAAAGAACTCGCTCCTACGGGCTCCGGCTTTTATCCGGTTCGCAACGGGCTTGCTCAGCTGCCTCACTCCCAGGTAGAGGAGCTTGGCTATGGGGAAGGCACCGACAACCATCTTGGCGGAAACACTTCCCTACAGAGGGGCGGAGTCCGTAGAGGTTACGTGATGACGTAAAATTAGTGACAGTTTTTTTTATTAGTGCTTTAAACATCTACGCCCATCTATATAGACCTAAACTAGTGTTTGCCATGTATTTTAAAAGCATGAATATTCATTTAAAACGTAAAAATTATTTATCAATGAAATTATCTATCTATCTATCTATCTATCTATCTATCTATCTATCTATCTATCTATCTATCTATCTATCTATCTATCTATCTATCTATCTATCTATCTATCTATCTATCCATCCATCCATCCATCCATCCATCCATCCATCTATCCATCCATCCATCCATCACTTATTTTTATAGACAAGGTTGAAGATTTTATTTGCAGCCACTATTTCTAATTCACAATGACAATATAAAACAGCTTCTAGTAATAATAATTATACACATTGAGGCCATTTCGAGAACATTTCTAACTTTTCTGTATAATTATACAGGTGTGCAACAGCAAGACGTTACTAAAATGTCTGTTTCAGGAATAAATGCTCCTTTTCTAATAGAAAGTGCAATTAAAGGGAGGTGTGACCTGGGCCAGCTGTGCAGAAACACCTGGCTCGGGTTACAGCAGCAGCAGAGGGGTTGGACTCCTGCGCAGCAGCGAGTGAAGCTGGAGCCGAGCCACCGCAACAACAAGACGCTACAGCCAGACTCCAGACGCACAAGGAGGAAGCTCCGCGTTCCTTTCGTGTCTGGGACAAAAGAACTGAACGTTTCTGGCTGGTTTAAGGTGAGAAAGCTTTTACTTTCCATCGTGGCGCAGGCGAATTATGCACATTTGCGCTGAAAAATACAGCGCAGAGAGAAAGTTGTCGACAAAACGCGAGTGTCTGGAAAAACCTGTCAGAACCAGAGTTTTGGAGGTTTCTGGTTGGGTTCGGGGAGTTTGTGAAGTTGTTTTTTCTTCGTTTTCGCCTGATTTCTCGGCGGTTTGCTCTTTGCGGAGGAACTCAGGAGGAGGAGCTCTTTTATAAAATCAGATTTTGGTGCCTGGCACACACCTCAGATTTTTAGCCAACTTCTCAGGCGGCCACAACAGCTCCAACTCGTGCTTTTTTTGTGTTTCTGCTCAAGCTTTAATCCGGATAATTTCATATTATTCTAGATGAATTACAGCTATCGTGGTGTCTCCTGCGCAGGTTTGAGCAGCTAATCTGTAAACTTCCATCTAGAGCTGCAGGATTTTAATGGAACTTGTCCAACTTCTGTTCTCTAACTTGGTTCTGTGTTAAAACCAGCTGGGCTGCATTGTGCAGCACACTTGCTGCAACCTGCTGCCAAACGCATCATGGTGACAGCTTGTCTCCGAAGCCTGCCCCATCATTAAATTCAAGCCTGCACAAACACGAAACCTGACACAGAAGTTTGGTTTCTCCTGCTGTTTATTTGTTGGTTTTGCACGTCCAGCCTTGTGTGTCAGAAATGTTGTGGAGCATCGAGAGATTCCTGAGTCACATTCTGCTCTGGCCAGATTCCTGGCATGGTGGTGGATAATGGTGGGTCACAGGAGGGTCGGAGAGTCACAAACCAGCAAAGGAATCCAGGAGTGATGATGTAGCTGGAATATAATCTGTAGTTTAGAGGATGTCTGTTGTGTAAACTCCTTTTAAAAGGGCAGTTATCACGTGAGCAGACTGCATCTCTGACTAACCAGTCATGCATGGAACATTGGCTGGAGGCTTATCTGAGAAGGGTGAGACTCATCAGCATCCCATTCATAGCTTTCTTGTGATTCCTCCTTATTTCACAACAGCTTGTATTTTACTCTTGAATGGATGAAGAGCGCGTTTGGGTTAAGGTCTCTGTGCACCTGCAGGTTTAAAACCATGAAACATCATTTAGATGCAGCACACAACCTCCCCCATGCTTTTGCACACTAAACCTGGATGTGAATGTAGGAATGTCAATGGGACATTGCGGTCTGGAGTTCATGGTTAGGCCGTGTAAACATCACATCGGATATTACTCGTGTCTTTAAGGTGAAGCAATTTACAAACTTCATGTAATCCCGATCGCTTTGGTCAACATTGAAATGATTATTATTGTTTACATGACCACTCAGAGTTGAGAAACACTATCCAGAAAGACCAGGGAAGGAAAAATAATCTTCTACACCTACGCTCATTGCCATCACACACTGATGGGGATGAGCTACATTATAGCCACAGCTGCCGTGTCCAAATATCATCGATAATAATGCTTAAGACTCCCAATCCTGGTGTTTTCTGTCCCCCACACCTCCGACTAACTTCTGCTTCCTGAAACAGGAGCGCCAGAGCTGACAACAGAGAACAATAATCCAGACGTTTGCACTAGAGACCACTGCAGATGTAAATAACGATACCAATTTTGGCTGATTCAGATTTTTCTCCGAAGCCTTTACTTAGCCGTCCCACAGTTGGTTGATGGTACCCCAGGCGTTTGTTTTTTGATTTTTCATTACTTTTCTTCTTTTTCTTCACTTCAGGTCATAGGTCAACAGATATTGGTTTTTCTATTGCTGATATCGATGCCGATAAGTAGGAGACACGGTCGGCCGATTTTCATGGACTACAGTAAATCTAGACATTATTTTCATGCTAAAATGTCATTAATAAAAGTTGATGCTCATAAATATTAAAGTTGAATCAGCTAATATCGGTCTCCTTCTAATCCAGATGTGGCGAGTCCTCCTGAGAACATTTTCAGGGTCTTGGTCTAAAATTTGCCCCTTGCAGTCCCGGTGGGGTCCGCTAGGGCCCGCGTGCTGTTCCAGCAAACCCTCTGCTCAGAGTTTCGGCTGAAATGTGGTGTTTGTCATTCATTTTATTTCTACCCACCCACATTCCTAAGGTGTTTGTTTGAGTTTTGAGGAGTGAGCACTAGGGATGCAACAATACCACTTTTTTCCAAACCGATACTTGGATCTGAGTACTCGCCGATACCGATTACCGATACAGATACTTCTACCACACAAAAAAATGCAATGAATTGGAATACAGGTTCTATTTTCTTCTGTTTTCAATAGGAAAAGACTGTGAGGTAGATAAAAAGTAATATAAGTGATCACAAAACTAAAATATTAGGTGAACAGAAATGACAAGTTACAGTGAAGTCACTTTCAAGCAACTGCATTGGTATCATTTACTAGTATCTGTTAACTTTTACCGATACCGATACTGGTATCTTTATCGGCACCGATACCGATACCAGTATCGCATTGGTGCATCCCTAGTGAGCACCACCTCACCCCCACGGGATAAACCATCAACCCTGTCCTGTCCTGGAGGACTCGACAGAACATTTAAATTATGATTCTGGAAGTGAAACTTTTCCACAAATTAGGAGTTAACATGTTAAATGTATGTTGTAATAACATGAAATGTTCCTGTTTAATTAACATGTATTTAACATGTTGGCATTACATAAAGAAGTTCCATCCATCTTCTGAACCCACTTTGTCCACGCAGGGTCGCGGGGAAGGGGGTGGGGTGGCTGTTGCCTATCTCCAGCAATCAACGGGCAATCAGGCGGGGAACACCCTGGACAGAGAGCCAGTCCATCGCAGGGAAACATAAAGAAGTTATAAAATCAAAACATAATCTAACTTCATGCAACCGATGTACATGATTCAATTATGTAAATCCAACAGATCTTTTTTTTAGTGTAGGAACGATGAGTTCATGGATTTGAAAAAACATCNAAACACTATCCAGAAAGACCAGGGAAGGAAAAAATAGTCTTCTACACCTACGCTCATCGCCATCACACACTGATGGGGATGAGCTACATTATAGCCACAGCTGCCGTGTCCAAATATCATCGATAATAATGCTTAAGACTCCCAATCCTGATGTTTTCTGTCCCCCACACCTCCGACTAACTTCTGCTTCCTGAAACAGGAGCGCCAGAGCTGACAACAGAGAACAATAATCCAGACGTTTGCACTAGAGACCACTGCAGATGAAAATAATGATACCAATTGTGGCTGATTCAGATTTTTCTCCGAAGCCTTTACTTAGCCCTCCCACAGTTGGTTGATGGTACCCCAGGCGTTTGTTTTTTGATTTTTCATTACTTTTCTTCCTTTTCTTCACTTCAGGTCATAGGTCAACAGATATTGGTTTTTCTATTGCTGATATCGATGCCGATAAGTAGGTGACACGGTCGGCCGATGACCGACACGTGCTGCGATTTTCTTGGACTACAGTAAATCTAGACGTTATTTTCATGCTAAAATGTCATTAATAAAAGTTGATGCTCATAAATATTAAAGTTGAATCAGCTAATATCGGTCTCCTTCTAATCCAGATGTGGCGAGTCCTCCTGAGAACATTTTCAGGGTCTTGGTCTAAAATTTGCCCCTTGCAGTCCCGGTGGGGTCCGCTAGGGCCCGCGTGCTGTTCCAGCAAACCCTCTGCTCAGAGTTTCGGCTGAAATGTGGTGTTTGTCATTCATTTTATTTCTACCCACCCACATTCCTAAGGTGTTTGTTTGAGTTTTGAGGAGTGAGCACTAGGGATGCAACAATACCACTTTTTTCCAAACCGATACTTGGATCTGAGTACTCGCCGATACCGATTACCGATACAGATACTTCTACCACACAAAAAAATGCAATGAATTGGAATACAGGTTCTATTTTCTTCTGTTTTCAATAGGAAAAGACTGTGAGGTAGATAAAAAGTAATATAAGTGATCACAAAACTAAAATATTAGGTGAACAGAAATGACAAGTTACAGTGAAGTCACTTTCAAGCAACTGCATTGGTATCATTTACTAGTATCTGTTAACTTTTACCGATACCGATACTGGTATCTTTATCGGCACCGATACCGATACCAGTATCGCATTGGTGCATCCCTAGTGAGCACCACCTCACCCCCACGGGATAAACCATCAACCCTGTCCTGTCCTGGAGGACTCGACAGAACATTTAAATTATGATTCTGGAAGTGAAACTTTTCCACAAATTAGGAGTTAACATGTTAAATGTATGTTGTAATAACATGAAATGTTCCTGTTTAATTAACATGTATTTAACATGTTGGCATTACATAAAGAAGTTCCATCCATCTTCTGAACCCACTTTGTCCACGCAGGGTCGCGGGGAAGGGGGTGGGGTGGCTGTTGCCTATCTCCAGCAATCAACGGGCAATCAGGCGGGGAACACCCTGGACAGAGAGCCAGTCCATCGCAGGGAAACATAAAGAAGTTATAAAATCAAAACATAATCTAACTTCATGCAACCAATGTACATGATTCAATTATGTAAATCCAACAGATCTTTTTTTTAGTGTAGGAACGATGAGTTCATGGATTTGAAAAAACATCTAATTAAAGCCTTCTTTACTGATTGGTAATGTGTGTTTATGGAATAGAATAAAAAAATCTTTCCAGGTAAATTTACAAAGGAATCGCAGATTAAGCTGGTAATGTTGGCATACTCTGGTTTCGCAGTGTTTTCCCCTCATTCTGCACCCTTTTTAACACCGCCTCAAAACACACAAGTTTAGCCTTCAGCTGGGGTGGAAGTGTGTGTTGTTTGGAGGGCTCCACTAGTTAAGAGCACGACTGCAAAGCAAAACTGTGGTAGTTTTTTAATGATCATGTGACTGTTTGGAGTTAAATGTACTCACCGCTCCAGTTTCACTTTAATAATAAGGTTTTCTGTTTTCTCCAAAGCGCCACACAGACCACACGTACGTTTGTGTTTGATAACACTCAGCCTGAAGGGAAAGAGAACAATAACGGCCAAAAACAAACGATGGATCAGATTTCCCTTAATCGCACCTTCCTCACTCGGCCGAGACAAAGACTGAGAGGTCAGGGGAAGGAAACGAGGGAGGAACTGAGGAACGCGACACAGAGGAAGTAAATTAACTCTTCCACTGAAAATCAGGAGAAAGTTGAGTTGTTGCAGAAGAACCTGAACAAAAGCGTGCAGAGACACACCCTGATGTATGCTAAAGGTAAAGATTATCTTTAATCCGTCGTCGTTTTCCTCCCCTTATCCGGGTCCGGGTCGCGGGGGCAGCATCCCAACTAGGGAGCTGCAGATCGTCCTCTCCCCGGCCCCCTCTCCAGCTCCTCCGGCAGGACCCCAAGGCGTTCCCGGACCAGATTGGAGATGTAACCTCTCCAACGTGTCCTGGATCGACCCGGGGGCCTCCTGCCGGCAGGACATGCCCGAAACACCTCCCCAGGGAGGCGTCCAGGAGGCATCCTGACCAGATGCCCAAACCCACTCAACTGGCTCCTTTCGATCCGGAGGAGCAGCGGTTCTACTCCGAGTCCCTCCCGAATGTCCGAGCTCCTCACCCTATCTCTAAGGCTGAGCCCGGCCACCCTACGGAGGAAACTCATTTGGGCCGCTTGTATCCGCGATCTCGTTCTTTCGGTCATTACCCAAAGCTCATGACCATAGGTGAGGATTGGGACGTAGATCGACCGGTAAATCGAGAGCCTGGCTTTCTGGCTCAGCTCCCTCTTCACCACGACAGATCGGCTCAGCGTCCGCATCACTGCAGACGCCGAACCAATCCGCCTGTCGATCTCCCGATCCCTCCTACCCTCACTCGTGAACAAGACCCCGAGATACTTAAACTCCTCCATCTTTAATCCGTAAAGGTTGAATATGGAACAATTTAACAAAAAGCTATATTTTAAAAAAATGATACCTCAACAGGGCGTTTAGAGGTGTGCAGAAAGAAGCTACAGTATTTCCTTTAAACACTATATCTTAATGAAATAAAAGAATGCTATATTTATTTTAGCGGGCACGACACTGGGTTTATGTTACATCTACTAGCCAGTAGAGGGTGCCACTGCGGGTTGCTAACAGTCCACAGCGAGGCTGGCCCTGTGGAAAATGGCGGACTCAGCAAGTCGAGCAGCTGCTGAGCCCAGGATTTGTTGTCCTTCCCAGAAGAGGAGCGACCATAAAAGATCTAAAACCAGAGTTGAGGAGAAGCCGACAACAGACGGACCCAAATAAAACATTTCACGTATCGGCAGCGAGCCTGGACAGCTGGGAGCCTTGTTCTATTGCTGCAACTAAATGTTCCTGTTCCATATTCAACCTTTAAATCTCGTCGGTTTTCTTTGGAATAGTCCTTCGTTCGGTTTGTACCGATAAGATTTCCCCATCTTGTGATTTTCAGCTCGACTTCATGAGGTAGTGACTTGTAGAACCAGAGGAGACTGTGATCTAATTGCTGGGACAGGGATAAATATGAGGTTTTCCATGAAGCGTTTGGAGAAAGCAGCATACAGGAAGCAGCCAGGAAAAGAGGAAAGCACAGCAGAGCTGACCACAAGCTGTCAGTCTGCTTTTGAACTCGTAGATGATTGATGTCTGTGTGTAATCGCAGTTTCCTCCAACTGCTTTCTCCTTCATTCAGAAAAAACCCAAAATAAAAACAGGAGAAACCACCAGAAACGTGGAGAGAAGCAAACTGGCTGTTCCTGTGTGGGACACGCAGGAAATAAGAGAAGGAAAAGTTGTTGTCGGACCTAAAGAGAATGAAAAAAAGTCCGTTTGTAGCAAATCAAGAGGTGTTGTGTCTGCGGCACGACCCGAGTTTAGAAAGCAGGGCAGCGTCGGGGTGAATGATTACCAGAGCAGAGCGGGGAGGGTCCGGCTGACCTTTGTGCATCACCGAGAGTTTCTGCTCTGCACACAGATAACAGTCGCTGGCTGTGTTTTAGGAACACGTCTCTCAGGGAGGAGTGGAGAGGAATGTGAGCAACGTGACAAATTCTTCTCCCAGACCAACACAACGGGATTTTATGGCCTTGATGTCTCGGGTCAAGGTCTTCTCGAGGCGCAGGACAACGCTGTTGGTCTCGCCTTAATCTGCACAGATAAGCCCAGTCTTTGTCTCTAACGGCTCATTTTATCGTTGCTGGCGCTCGAGTGCAGAGGAAAGGTTTGGAGAGATTGTTTGGCCTGTTTTTTTTTACCGTTTCCATTAAACTATCTACAGATCTGAGAATTTCACCAGAAACGTACGAAGCAGGAATCTTCAGATTCAGCTTAACGCCACGAGGATTTACAATAAATATACATAAAGGAGGCTTTTGGGAGTTGGGAAAATCACACAAACAGTGGCTAAAAAGCCCATTTTCATCTCAAAAAGCCCAAGAAAATGGAATTACAGAACCCGTCAGACCGACTTGTGGACCAGAAACTGATTTTTAACCGGTGTGCGGTTGTTAAACGTAGGCGAATAATGAGTCACGCTCATCTTGTGTGGCTTATCACTGTATCAGACTTCAGCAGCCTGGCGATGACACATGCACAGAGCCAGCTCAGACGGTGGGGTTGACCAATCAGAGAAGACCTTGCTGCTCCACCTTTGCCGTTTCAGAAGCAAACTGGTGATTGCTGGTTGTGCAAGCGTTGGATCATAGTGAGTCACTCATCTTGTGTTGAGTTGTGCTTAAACAAAACCTGAAAGGAAACAAGAAAAACTTTAGATGTCGGCTCCATTCTCACTTCTCATCAGGCTCGTGTCATAAGAAGAGATTTCCTGTTGGTTAAGCTGCTTAATCCTGAATCCTAAAACAGGTGAACAAGTTAGAGAAACAGACGGGTGTTGGCTAGAGTTAGTGTGGAGGTTGTAGACTGAATAAGTAAAAAATAATAGCCTTTATTCTGTGACTAACAGGTTAAAAATATTTGATTATTTCATGGTTAAGCTGGTTAAAACATACTTTATTGAAATGAGTGATTTGTTGAAATATTCCGTAATGTAGAAGAAAAGTTTATCTAAAATGCTATTTTGCTCATGAGTGAGTTAAAATGCGCTGCAGTTGAAGATCGAGTGATCTGTGACCAAATCCTGCACCTTCATCCAGCGTCACTCGTCGGGCCAGGACCTTGGACTTCTCCCCGCAGGCCAGACGTCCCGCCACTCCGAAATAGCTGCTGCTTGAGTTCTTGAGGTGGGAGAGTTGGCTATTGGGGTCCATGCTGTGAACTATGTCAGCAGGGTGAAGCCCTGAGAGGGTCAGTGTCTCTGTGACTGAGTGGGGTGGGTCTGTGTGGCTGGGGGAAGGGCAGATCTCCGGATGGGGGACCCGCCGTGGCCCCCCGCGTTTTCCTTTTAAAGGTGGAGAAGCCAGGGGCGTGCGGGACGCTGTGGTTGGTGGAACTGCATCGGCTGGATGGCCCGGAAATGTTTGTTGAGGTAGTTTCTGAGGTGCTGAGGGCTTCGGTGGACTCCACATCCGAGGGTGTTAACGACTAGTGATGTGTCGGTCGCGAACGAACCGGAAAGTGAAGATTTCTTAAAGTGTTCAGTTATTAAATCCATAGAAATGATAAATATTTGATGTATAGCATTTTTTTACATTTGTAAATAATTTTACATACAGTTTAGCATTATTTTGGTTATAAATTTACTCTACGCAACAGAAAATCTGAGGAGCCACTTGGGAGCCGAAAGAGCCGGCTCTTTTAGGTGAGCTGAGCCAAAAGAACCGGCTCTCTAAAAAGAGCCAGAATTCCCATCACNAAGAGACAGTGTCATAAGAAGAGATTTCCTGTTGGTTAAGCTGCTTAATCCTGAATCCTAAAACAGGTGAACAAGTTAGAGAAACAGACGGGTGTTGGCTAGAGTTAGTGTGGAGGTTGTAGACTGAATAAGTAAAAAATAATAGCCTTTATTCTGTGACTAACAGGTTAAAAATATTTGATTATTTCATGGTTAAGCTGGTTAAAACATACTTTATTGAAATGAGTGATTTGTTGAAATATTCCGTATTGTAGAAGAAAAGTTTATCTAAAATGCTATTTTGCTCATGAGTGAGTTAAAATGCGCTGCAGTTGAAGATCGAGTGATCTGTGACCAAATCCTGCACCTTCATCCAGCGTCACTCGTCGGGCCAGGACCTTGGACTTCTCCCCGCAGGCCAGACGTCCCGCCTCTCCGAAATAGCTGCTGCTTGAGTTCTTGAGGTGGGAGAGTTGGCTATTGGGGTCCATGCTGTGAACTATGTCAGCAGGGTGAAGCCCTGAGAAGGTCAGCGTTAGCCTGGCAAGCCAGACTAAATAAATGTATTATTTACCACGCTCCACTGACGGCTCTCGGTTGTGGGGTGGGTTCTACCGTTGTCTTTCAAATGATCTCCGCATTCCACTGGACAATGAATGTGACATACTCTTGTTTCACTCTGTTGCATCATCCCACCCACCAGGCATATAGAGTGCCCTGATTGGCCCACAAAGCGGATAAAGCTTTGTGATTTGTTCACTAAGCAGATAGAGCACTATGACCGGCCCACCATTATGGACCAATCACAGCTCTTTATGTGTTTGAAACCCCTCTAGAGAGCTGTGATTGGCCAGCCAGATTCCTGGTAGGAGCTGCGGAGGTTCCAACGGAGCGTGCCTAGACCAAACTTTGCAAAGCAAGAATTTGGTCTAGTTCACTAGGCTAGGTCAGCGTCTCTGTGACTGAGTGGGGTGAGTCTGTTTGGCTGGGGTAAGGGGGGATCTCCGGATGGGGGACCCGCCGTGGCCCCCCGCGTTTTCCTTTTAAAGGTGGAGAAGCCAGGGGCGTGTGGGACGCCGTGATTGGTGGAACTGCATCGGCTGGATGGCCTGGAAATGTTTGTTGAGGTAGTTTCTGAGGTGCTGAGGGCTTCGATGGACTCCCCATCCGAGGGTGTTAACGACAGAAGAGAACGTTCACTCCTGGTGGTGACAGACGTTAAACGATCCAACGCCCGCGACTCCAGTGGGAGTAAAATGTTACATCCCTGTAAAAGCGGAATAGAGAAGGAACACGCAGACACGGTGCGAGTTCAGCCGTTTCCACTGTATTCATGAATGAGTGGAAGCTCTGCGTTTCCCCTCGCACCAACTCAGACCTGACTAGTCAATGCCAAACCAGCTAAAAACGTTTAATAACAAACTCTAGAATAGCAACTGGTCTAAAAAAAATAGATAAAACTGTAAACATAAAAGGTAATACTTAGGCAAATACATCAGAAGCACTTTTTATAAGCAAATTTTGTGTCGTCTTGACAAGGCAGGAATAATCGATCACAGATCACTCGATCTTCAACTGCAGTGCATTTTAACTTTCACTCATGAGCAAAATAGCATTTTAGATAAACTTTTCTTCTACATTACGAAATATTTCAACAAATCACTCATTTCAATAAAGTATGTTATAACCAGCTTAATCATGAAATAAATCAAATATTTTTAACCTGTTAATCACAGAATAAAGGCTATTATTTTTTACTTATTCAGTCTACAACCTCCACATTAGGTCAGCAACAATTACAGAAAAGTAAGACTGGCTCTAAACGTCCGCACAAAGCTGAGTTTCTCATATAAATGTCTTGTCCTTTACTAGATTTCTACAAATGAACATCTGATTTAAACTTAAGTTTTAAGCTTAAAAGTCAAAACGTAATATTTGGTTTTTTTTACATTCAGGAAGTTGAATAAATAATCTTATTAGTTGTGTGGGACTTATGTGCGCTTGGCTGTTAAACAAGGAGAGAAAACACAAAATATAATTATCAGATGTGATCTGACAAATGATATTATAACCTAAATGAGTTCAACGTTGTTCTTCTAAATATAAAATATGAATGACGGTGTCAGGATACAGGTACGATTTACACCCCAAAGCTCATTAATAACACAATTCATGTTCTGTTGAACTGAAACACTTCATTTGTTCCTAAAGTGTTGATTTCCGTGATATTTTGGATATTTTTCTGCCACACTGGCTGCAATATTTTATCGGTTCAACCTGTCTTTTAATATTTAGGGACAATGGCTGTTAATTCTTAACACTTAATTTAGTTTTTTACTTTAAGAATAATTCTTAACTTTTAAATTCTTCTAAATATTTAAAACAAGACTTTAAAAATGTCAAAGTCCCACTAACCTGTTTGTGTTTTTAAAGTCACACGAAGAAGGAAATAAATAAAAGTGAGTCTCTGGAGGACACAATGAGATGCATTTTTGGTGGGAAATAAAATCAGAAAACACCAAATGCATGAAAATAAAAAACTGAATTTGGGATGAAATTAAATAGATGTATTGATTCTGGATGACATTTTTACCGACTTGAGATGAACGGATAAGTTTACAGCCTCCACCTGAGCGTCTGCACCTGTCTGACCGTCTGAGACCGTCTGAGACGATGAAGCAGCCCAGCTGGCACACCTGCTCCACCAATTAGACATGAGTCAGGAAGTTGGAGAGAGAACAAAACCAGTCGTTCTTATTTATTGGGCCTAGCGTTTGACTGTATGACATCTGTGAAAGTCTTGTTTAGACATGGAAGGCATCCTAGTAATTTAGCTGAGTGCCTGGAGGAGGTGTCAGAGCTGGGAACAACGGGCTGAGTGGAAAGATAAGAAAACCAGAGCAGAGCACTGGAGGTGAAACCAGAACCAGTTCAGCGGTGTTTGTCTAAAGACGGTTTTTATTTTCCCAGGAGCAGAGAGCTGCAGCCTCACAGCCATGAGCTCACAGGCTGCTTTTGGCAGCAGCTTGCTGTGTGAGTTTCCACAAACCTTCGAATTCATCCATTTTTCCTGCTCATGCCATCCTTCACTAATCGTCTGTGTGTGTGTGTGTGTGTGTGTGGGTGGTTCATCTTCAGTCCAGAGCATAAACGATGACCTGAACGCCTCTCTGAGCGTCGCAGACGAGTTGTCCAAGGAGTTTAGCTCCATGATGAACGAAGCCTCCTCCAGCAGCAGCAGCAGCAACACGGTGTCTCAGGTACACACACACACACACACACACACACACACACACACACACACACACACACACACACACACACACACACACACACACACACACACACACACACACACACATACACACACACACACACACACACACACANGCAACAATTACAGAAAAGTAAGACTGGCTCTAAACGTCCGCACAAAGCTGAGTTTCTCATATAAATGTCTTGTCCTTTACCAGATTTCTACAAATGAACATCTGATTTAAACTTAAGTTTTAAGCTTAAAAGTCAAAACGTAATATTAGTTTTTTTACATTCAGGAAGTTGAATAAATAATCTTATTAGTTATGTGGGACTTATGTGCGCTTGGCTGTTAAACAAGGAGAGAAAACACAAAATATAATTATCAGATGTGATCTGACAAATGATATTATAACCAAAATGAGTTCAACGTTGTTCTTCTAAATATAAAATATGAATGACGGTGTCAGGATACAGGTACGATTTACACCCCAAAGCTCATTAATAAAACAATTAATGTTCTGTTGAACTGAAACACTTCATTTGTTCCTAAAGTGTTGATTTCCGTGATATTTTGGATATTTTTCTGCCACACTGGCTGCAATATTTTATCGGTTCAACCTATCTTTTAATATTTAGGGACAATGGCTGTTAATTCTTAACACTTAATTTAGTTTTTTACTTTAAGAATAATTCTTAACTTTTAAATTCTTCTAAATATTTAAACAAGACTTTAAAAATGTCAAAGTCCCACTAACCTGTTTGTGTTTTTAAAATCACACGAAGAAGGAAATAAATAAAAGTGAGTCTCTGGGGGACACAATGAGATGCATTTTTGGTGGGAAATAAAATCAGAAAACACCAAATTCATGAAAATAAAAAACTGAATTTGGGATGAAATTAAACAGATGTATTGATTCTGGATGGCATTTTTACAGACTTGAGATGAACGGATAAGTTTGCAGCCTCCACCTGAGCGTCTGCACCTGTCTGACCGTCTGAGACGATGAAGCAGCCCAGCTGGCACACCTGCTCCACCAATTAGACATGAGTCAGGAAGTTGGAGAGAGAACAAAACCAGTCGTTCTTATTTATTGGGCCTAGCGTTTGACTGTATGACATCTGTGAAAGTCTTGTTTAGACATGGAAGGCATCCTAGTTATTTAGCTGAGTGCCTGGAGGAGGTGTCAGAGCTGGGAACAACGGGCTGAGTGGAAAGATAAGAAAACCAGAGCAGAGCACTGGAGGTGAAACCAGAACCAGTTCAGCGGTGTTTGTCTAAAGACGGTTTTTATTTTCCCAGGAGCAGAGAGCTGCAGCCTCACAGCCATGAGCTCACAGGCTGCTTTTGGCAGCAGCTTGCTGTGTGAGTTTCCACAAACCTTCGAATTCATCCATTTTTCCTGCTCATGCCATCCTTCACTAATCGTCTCTGTGTGTGTGTGTGTGTGTGTGTGGGCGGTTCGTCTTCAGTCCAGAGCATAAACGATGACCTGAACGCCTCTCTGAGCGTCGCAGACGAGTTGTCCAAGGAGTTTAGCTCCATGATGAACGAAGCCTCCTCCAGCAGCAGCAGCAACACGGTGTCTCAGGTACACGTACACGTACACACACACACACACACACACACACACACACACACACACACACACACACACACACACACACACACACTCTGCAGAGATTTGCAGCGAGCCGTTAACAAGTCGTGTCAAGTCTTTGTTCTGTTCCACTTCCTGGAACCTCTGGGCTGCTCCCTGACTAAACTGGTTCCTGATGAACAAAAGATAATTATTTTGTTGGTGTTCAGAAACTTTTGAACTCTGGTTGGGGATAAAAACATAAGCCTGACGTTGTTTAAAGGTGTGGAACACTGCAAAGCCATTTTTAATGATTATTTCTGATTCTAACGGGTCACTCTGAGTGTTTCATGCAGGCTGAACATGAAATAGTCTCCTACACGTATCTCCTGCGTTAGCTTCTGATGACAGATCTACTTCACACTGTCACCTAACATTCATGGATTCACCCATCTTTGCTCACAACAGGAAGTCTGTTGCTGGTTTTGCGTCCAGGAAACAGCAGAGAACGTCTCTGCTAGTAGAAGCTAACCATTAGCATTAGCAACTCCACCACACAGCAGAACTCCTCCAGGCTTGTGTTATTAGAGGAGATAAAGCATCAACGTTGCAGAGCAAAAATAGAGACAGCGGTAGAGTTGTGTTGGCCAATCAGAGGAGAGATGTCCAAGTATCAGGAAATTTGACTGAAACCGGCCGTCTGGAGCTCAGCTATGATGCCAGCTTCAGACGGCCGTTCCTATAGCGACCACTATGTATTGAACACCTTCTGTTCTTGTGAAGCACCTCATGATTTTTATCTTGGGTCGTTATATAAAAGATGATTTCTTCTTCTTCAGATCTGATGAAGACAAAAGTCAAAATCAGGTAACGGAGTTAAAATGTAGATAAAGTCTACAAGTTTAACTTTGTTTGTTGGTGCGGAGGTCCACTGTGCTAACTAAAAATGTTATTTCAGAAACACGAGCTAGTTCAGACAGTTCTGAAGGTCTGTTGCCAGTTGTTACTGCCAGGGGCGCCTCTAGAAAATTTTGATAGGGGTGGCCAGAAACTTTTGGTGTGGCACACCAAATTGTTCCTTATGGTAACGCTGGGAGAAGTTAGCCTGTGGCGATGTGCTGCATTGCACCTTTATTAGTTTTTATTAAAATAACAGTAGGTGTCCAAAACATTTAAAATTTTACAAACACAAACATTTCAGAAATATAAATTTCAGTTATTAAAATGTTATCCATAATTTCATTTAAAAATTAATTTTTTTTAGGTTAATTCACCTGTTGCTGTGTTTAAAAATAGCTATGGAGATAAAAACTTTTTCTTTTTTAATTCTGATTATTTCTTTACTCATTAATTGTAATAATTTTATTTTGTTTTACAATTATGTCTTGAATAAACAAGATCAATATATAGTTTGTTAACACTGGCTTTTCCTGGGGGGGGCAGCAATTTTCTAGGGGTGGCCATGGCCACCCCTGGCCACCCCTTGGGGTTGCCCTTGGATACTGCTTCCTACGGAGGTTTCTGTAATTGCTGACTGGGTCCACAAACTCATCTTCTGGTCATGACCAGCCACAATCTGCCTAGTTGGCCGTGCGACCACCACAGCTTAGTTTACTCCGGCTCCAGTTTCAGGAGACAAAAGGTCAGAAACCACATGTTTCTTTAAAAAGGAGCATTTGAAACATAATAAGAGCTAAAAATGTCTGAAGAAATGCAGCAAATACCTGAGATTTAAACATCATCTTTGGGTTTTGATCAGTAAACTGTTAGAAATGAAGAAAGTAGCAAAAAATGTTAAAGCTTCTGCCACCAAATCATTAGGGCTACCATAGTAACTACAAGGGTCACTAAGGTCACCATGGATAAAACAAGTCTAAAAAAATCTGATTGTTTAAAGGTCGGTCTTAAACTATCTTACTCTAACTGTTGTCTCTGATTTTTGTCATTTTAAGAGTTTTAGATTTGTTTGAATTATATTTCTCAGCTGATTTCTGCTCAAGAAACACCTTCTTTATTTCTCATTTCCTCTCTAGGCAAGCCAAAATGTCTCCAAGAATAGGTCCGGCCCCTCCAGCCTCTCCAGCTCCACATGGTCTTCTGGAAATAACACCAATGGCACCTCTGTCTCCGGCTCCAGAACCTCGTCCCAGAGCTCGATGTATTTCAGTCCCCTCGACTCGGGAATGTCCAGCAGCAGAAATGTTCCGTCCCCACCGGTCAAGTCCCCCAGCCCACACTCCTCCCCCAAACTCGGCAAGGCGCTCGCCTCACATCGCCGCTCAGGATCCGACAGCTACATGTTTACACCTCAGAGCCCCAAACAGTCACCCCTCTCCCCTCGACCCGGTTCCCCCTCTTTTTTTGAAAGGACCCCACAAGGCTCCATCGCTTACCGGGACAGAGCATCTCCTCCCACCCTAATATCTGGTCCTTTGGACCAGTCGTCCCGCCCTGCCTCACACAGCCTGCTGAATCCAAACGACAACAGCCAGATGGGCCTCAGGTCGCCTCGACATGACATAGGTCCATCTCCTTTGACCTACAGAAGTCCGTCCCCTGTGCCTTACAGCTCATCATCGTTCAACTCGCTTCCTCGAAATCTGTACAGTTCCGGACAAAGCGGTAGGATGTTTTTCATAAATCAGCTAAAACCATCAAAAGAGAAACTAAAGTTTTTAGTGTATATTTATCTATTTTTGTACTTCCTTCTCTAATTATCTCTAATCTCCGTCTAAGATGACGGTATGAAAAGGCAAAAAAGTCCCAGCAGGTGGAATGAAAGTGATCTGGACATGCCCTATGAGGGGAAACCTCACCATACTTATGACAGTTGGGTGATTTTTGTTATTATTTAGTTTTACTCTCCTTTTTGCGCCATTGGTGTTCCAGATTCTCACCTTTATGTTTTCCTTCTGCAGAGAAGGAGTGGATGCGAACGGCGGCGCCAAGCAGTGCCTGGCGAGAGTCCAACCTGGATGGCCCTCCTCCAGCCTCCAGCCCAAAAAAGGTTGGTGCAGACTTGTTCAGAGCATGTAGACGACTTGTTTTATGGGTTCTGGTGAACTTCAGACGTTACTCAGACACTGACATCAGACGTCGAACAAAATGGGAACAAATTCATGGTTGTTTTTGTCACACACCTTTGAACTCGTAATTCCACCCATCCATCCATTTTCTGAACCCGCTTGTCCATGTAGGGTCGCGGGGGTGGGGGTGGGGTGGGGGGGCAATGGGCAGCCAGGCGGGGTACACCCTGGACAGAGAGCCAGTCAATCGCAGGGCAACAGAGACACACAGGACAAACAATCATGCACGCACACACACACACACACACACACACACACACACACACACACACACACACACACACACACACACACCTACCTAAGGACGATTTAGACAGACCAGTTAACCTAACAGTCATGTTTCAGGACTGTGGGAGGAAGTCAGAGTTGAACTCGTAATTATTTTATTTTATATCGTTGTGACCAAATACAGCATTTCATGACACCTAAATGAAAAGAAAACCTTCATAATGCTCATTAGCCACAACAAACTGGCCTATTTTAGCTTCTATATTGAAAAATTTCTTTTTCTGCCACAGTTTTCTGCAATATGATTAATATTTGTACTAGTTAATGGTTCCTACTTAAGATCACACTGTAAGATGCTAATCAACAAGATGCCTCTGTGTATAAAATGTTGTAATAACCATATTAGCTGGGGAACAGGTCTAATCTTGTAGAATAAGCTTAGCTCCATTCCTCCCCCCAGCTGTTTCAACAGGGTAAGGCTGAAACCAACTCTTGTTATGACATAAAGAAAACAAACGACCTCACTAACCTCGTTTCCAACAACCAACCACATATTCTAAAACTGTTCTGGGAATCCCGGACAAGCCCCTGTGTATTATCAACTCGGCTGGTTTTGGAAACGTAGGAGCTTCCACTTGCTGAAGTCGGGTTTCATTTGGACATTACTCCCACACACCAGGACAACTCTACTCCTGAGGTTGGAGGTTTGCAGGTTTTAGAACTTCCAACATTTGTGTCTTGTCTGTTGAGACTAAATAGACTAAGTAGACTATGTAGACTAAAGAGACTAAATAGACTAAGTAGACTAACTAGACTAAATAGACTAAGTAGACTATGTAGACTAAAGAGACTAAATAGACTAAGTAGACCAAGACAACTTAAGTAGACTAAATAGACTAAAGAGACTAAGACTAAAAAGACTAAGTAGACTAAATAGACTAAGCAGACTAAGACAACTTAAGTAGACTAAATAGACTAAAGAGACTAAGACTAAAAAGACTAAGTAGACTAAATAGACTAAGACTAAAAAGACTAAGTAGACTAAATAGACTAAATAGACTAAGTAGACTAAATAGACTAAGACTAAAAAGACTAAATAGACAAAGTAGACTAAATAGACTAAATAGACCAAGACCAAAAAACTAAATAGACTAAATAGACTAAGTAGACTAAGACAACTTAAGTAGACTAAATAGACTAAAGAGACTAAGACTAAAAAGACTAAGTAGACTAAATAGACTAAGTAGACTAAATAGACTAAGACTAAAAAGACTAAGTAGACTAAATAGACTAAATAGACCAAGACCAAAAAACTAAATAGACTAAGTAGACTAAATAGACTAAGACTAAAAAGACTAAGTAGACTAAATAGACTAAATAGACCAAAACCAAAAAACTAAATAGACTAAATAGACTAAGTAGACTAAGACAACTTAAGTAGACTAAATAGACTAAAGAGACTAAGACTAAAAAGACTAAGTAGACTAAATAGACTAAGTAGACTAAATAGACTAAGACTAAAAAGACTAAGTAGACTAAATAGACTAAATAGACCAAGACCAAAACACTAAATAGACTAAGTAGACTAAATAGACTAAGACTAAAAAGACTAAGTAGACTAAATAGACTAAATAGATCAAGACCAAAAAACTAAATAGACTAAATAGACTAAGTAGACTAAATAGACTAAATAGACCAAGACCAAAAAACTAAATAGACTAAGTAGACTAAATAGACTAAGACTAAAAAGACTAAATAGACTAAGTAGACTAAATAGACTAAATAGACCAAGACCAAAAGACTAAATAGACTAAGTAGACTAAATAGACTAAGTAGACTAAGACAACTTAAGTAGACTAAATAGACTAAAGAGACTAAGACTAAAAAGACTAAGTAGACTAAATAGACTAAGTAGACTAAATAGACTAAGACTAAAAAGACTAAATAGACTAAGTAGACTAAATAGACTAAATAGACCAAGACCAAAAAACTAAATAGACTAAGTAGACTAAATAGACTAAGACTAAAAAGACTAAATAGACTAAGTAGACTAAATAGACCAAGACCCAAAAACTAAATAGACTAAGTAGACTAAATAGACTAAATAGACTAAGACNACACACACACACACACACACACACACACACACACACACACACACACACACACACACCCACACACACCCAAGGACGATTTAGACAGACCAATTAACCTAACAGTCATGTTTCAGGACTGTGGGAGGAAGTCAGAGTTGAACTCGTAATTATTTTATTTTATATCGTTGTGACCAAATACAGCATTTCATGACACCTAAATGAAAAGAAAACCTTCATAATGCTCATTAGCCACAACAAACTGGCCTATTTTAGCTTCTATATTGAAAAATTTCTTTTTCTGCCACAGTTTTCTGCAATATGATTAATATTTGTACTAGTTAATGGTTCCTACTTAAGATCATGCTATAAGATGCTAATCAACAAGATGCCTCTGTGTATAAAATGTTGTAATAACCATATTAGCTGGGGAACAGGTCTAATCTTGTAGAATAAGCTTAGCTCCATTCCTCCCCCCAGCTGTTTCAACAGGGTAAGGCTGAAATCAACTCTTGTTATGACAAAGAAAACAAACGACCTCACTAACCTCGTTTCCAACAACCAACCACATATTCGAAAACTGTTCTGGGAATCCCGGACAAGCCCCTGTGTATTATCAACTCGGCTGGTTTTGGAAACATAGGAGCTTCCACTTGCTGAAGTCGGGTTTCATTTGGACATTACTCCCACACACCAGGACAACTCTACTCCTGAGGTTGGAGGTTTGCAGGTTTTAGAACTTCCAACGTTTGTATCTTGTCTGTTGAGACTAAATAGACTAAGTAGACTAAGTAGACTAAATAGACTAAGTAGACTATGTAGACTAAAGAGACTAAGTAGACTATGTAGACTAAAGAGACTAAATAGACTAAGTAGACTAACTAGACTAAATAGACTAAGTAGACTATGTAGACTAAAGAGACTAAATAGACTAAGTAGACCAAGACAACTTAAGTAGACTAAATAGACTAAAGAGACTAAGACTAAAAAGACTAAGTAGACTAAATAGACTAAGTAGACTAAATAAACTAAGACTAAAAAGACTAAATAGACTAAGTAGACTAAATAGACTAAGTAGACTAAGACAACTTAAGTAGACTAAATAGACTAAAGAGACTAAGACTAAAAAGACTAAGTAGACTAAATAGACTAAGTAGACTAAATAGACTAAGACTAAAAAGACTAAATAGACTAAGTAGACTAAATAGACTAAATAGACCAAGACCAAAAAACTAAATAGACTAAATAGACTAAGTAGACTAAATAGACTAAGTAGACTAAGACAACTTAAGTAGACTATGTAGACTAAAGAGACTAAATAGACTAAGTAGACCAAGACAACTTAAGTAGACTAAATAGACTAAAGAGACTAAGACAAAAAAACTAAATAGACTAAATAGACTAAGTAGACTAAATAGACTAAGTAGACTAAGACAACTTAAGTAGACTAAATAGACTAAAGAGACTAAGACTAAAAAGACTAAGTAGACTAAATAGACTAAGTAGACTAAATAGACTAAGACTAAAAAGACTAAATAGACTAAGTAGACTAAATAGACTAAATAGACCAAGACCAAAAAACTAAATAGACTAAATAGACTAAGTAGACTAAATAGACTAAGTAGACTAAGACAACTTAAGTAGACTAAATAGACTAAAGAGACTAAGACTAAAAAGACTAAGTAGACTAAATAGACTAAGTAGACTAAATAAACTAAGACTAAATAGACTAAGTAGACTAAATAGACTAAGTAGACTAAGACAACTTAAGTAGACTAAATAGACTAAAGAGACTAAGACTAAAAAGACTAAGAGACTAAATAGACTAAGTAGACTAAATAGACTAAGACTAAAAAGACTAAGTAGACTAAATAGACTAAGTAGACTAAGACAACTTAAGTAGACTAAATAGACTAAAGAGACTAAGACTAAAAAGACTAAGTAGACTAAATAGACTAAGTAGACTAAATAGACTAAGACTAAAAAGACTAAATAGACTAAGTAGACTAAATAGACTAAATAGACCAAGACCAAAAAACTAAATAGACTAAGTAGACTAAATAGACTAAGACTAAAAAGACTAAATAGACTAAGTAGACTAAATAGACCAAGACCCAAAAACTAAATAGACTAAGTAGACTAAATAGACTAAATAGACTAAGACCAAAAAACTAAATAGACTAAATAGACTAAGACCAAAAAAACTAAAAAAAACTAAGTAGACTAAATAGACCAAGTAGACTAAGTAGACTAAATAGACTAAGACCAAAAAACTAAATAGACTAAATAGACTAAGACCAAAAAAACTAAAAAAAACTAAGTAGACTAAATAGACCAAGTAGACTAAGTAGACTAAATAGACTAAGTAGACTAAGTAGACTAAATAGACTAAGACCAAAAAAACTAAGTAGACTAAATAGACCAAAAAGACTAAGTAGACTACATAGACATATGTAGACTAAATAGACTAAGTATACTAAATAGACTAAGACTAAAAAGACTAAGTAGACACACCTTCAACAAGATCTTTCCAAACAAGCCATGATGTGTTGGTGCAATAAAAGGAAACATGATCGTTCCACCTTCCAACCAGAGCAACACGTGCTGTTGTTTCATCTGAGCTGCTGGCATTTCAGACTGAAGGCTGCAAACGTTTCTGCTTCAGATCCACATTTTGATAATTAGACAGTTTTCACTGAGCAGGTAGAAAATAGGACAAACTTTCCATAAAACTTGCTTTTAGATCAGTAGCTTGAACAACTGGATCTGTGTTTAAAGTATAACAACTGAAGTATTTTTATAAATGCTAGTATTTGTTCACTCCTGCTGAAGAACTTGTCACACTTAACCGACACGAGGAATTCAATCTTTCAGAAATGTTCACACCCTCCAGCAAACTGAAGGTTGCACCGATGCAGGAACCTGCTGAGCTTTGCTCAAACATCAACGACACTGAAAAGAAAACGCTTTTGAATGATTATTTTGTTTGTTTTTTAGGATCACCGGCTGAGTTCTCAGCAGGGAAACTTTAATTCTCTGCCCCGTAATGCTCGTATATCGGTCCCACCGGACGTTCAGCCACAAAGTCACTATCGAGAAACGAAGAGCGCTCCTTACTACCAGCCCAGCTCCCGCATTTCTGTTCCTCCGACGTTCTCCCAGTCCCGCCAGTATACGAAAGTGCCTGTCTCGGCCATCCTGCGCCTCCAGAACCCTCACTTTGGAGTGATGAGTCCCCGCCTACCCCAGGTCTTAGAGAGAGAACGCAATGCTGCAGCTTATCGGCAGGGTATGAATTTCTCCAAGGAATTCTTCCGTCAACGTGCTTTCAAGCTAGAGCAGCGGCCCGCTGAGCAGAGACAGCCGGCTGTTTACAGTGATGGTAAAGCACATCTGCACACACCTGGATGGTCTTTTGTAGAATCCGACTGATAAGTTTGGTTTGTGATCTTTTTTGCAGCACTACATTCAAGCGACGTGGATGCAGAAATCGAGCGTCTGGACAGCGTTCAACATGAGAGTCCGACCACTCCGGGAGGTTCGGCGGAGGTGGAGCAGGACGTGGCGCCTCCTCCTCGGCCCCTGAGTCCCACCAGGCTGCAGCCAGTGGTGGCCCACGAGGCCCAGAGCGATGAGATCCCAGACATCGAGGAGGTTTTCCGCATGAGGGCGGAAATTCCCCGCCCTCTGAGAAGACGAAGTTCTGTGGATACATCACAGGTCCAAAACATCGCCTCGCTTCAGCAGCCAAACCAGTACAAGAACCTCATCGACAAGCTTTTCCGCAAGGACAAACGGCCAAAAGAGGAGCAAGGCAGCGACAACGGCAGCTCCTCAGAGGGGGAGGACGCACCTTTGTCTCCCGCGCCCGAACCCGTTCTTCAGATCCGTGCAGAGATTCCGCAAGGTGCCAAAGTAAGGAATAACTTTTTCATCCTGCTGAAAGTTCACACCCAGAAAAACAAGCAACAAACATGTTTATGCTCTTTTAGGAAGACGATGGAAATTATAAAATGTAGATTAATAATGACATCAATACATAAAACTTATTTCACAATTTTTAGATTTTTAGTTGACGATGTTTTCCAGGTGAGCTCGGTGCATGCTCCAGTGACATGTAGGGAATCTACCGGGAATATGTTGACCTGCCAGTTTCATCTCCTTCAGAATTACAGTTCCATCCTGCGCTCCAGTCGGAGTGCCAAGCGTTCTGGACGGCGAGCCCGGCTAAGTCCACTGGTGCTGCTGCTGGACGGAGCGCTGATGGGAGAACTGGAAACGGTGAAGAAAGCCGTGCAGGAGGTATTTACATCACTGTTCTAGTTAGGAAATATTAAAACGCTTTATTCCATGAATCAAGTAAAGCGAAAACGGCTTTCAAGGTTTGTTAAATATCCTGCTTTTCAGACTTTGATTTTGTTTGCTTGGCTTCTTTTTTACAGTTTCAGTTCTTATTTCTCATAAAAAAAATCTTGTTCTTCTGATTGTTACACTATTCTCCGTAACTCAAGGGATGAGCCAGAGTTGTATTGAAACACGGAGACGTCTCAGCAAAGAACCGGCTGGGTCTCTGTGCTCCTTGTCTGTAGTTGAGTCAACATAAAAAAAACTTTTCCCATTTTTTATTATATAACATCCAAAATGCCACGTCAGGAACACGCGGGGTGAAAATCCAAAGTGAACCGATGGACTGGCACCACTGATCAATCAGGTGTTGGTCCGATCTGTTCTGATCATGTGAGAGATCCTGAACCGGCCTCCAGGTCCTCAACGCCTGGCTCAGACCCCGTGATGAGAACCTGGAAGAGTTGCGGGGAGTTATTTAAGTAAAACTTTTGATTTAAGGAAACAAAGTTTTAAAAACCTTAAGCGATTTCTACACAGGCGGATTTAGCTATTTGGGGGCCCAAGGCAAACACAGACACGGGGCCCCCTTACACTACATTTTTGACAATCTTATGTTTAACTGGATTTGAGAAACTCTCTCCTCTTCTGACACGAGTTATTTTCACTTTTCATTAGTCCTCCTCTTTTTTCCTGTCTTTCTCTCCCTTTGAGTGCGTTCTCCTT
Source organism: Nothobranchius kuhntae (assembly GCA_006942095.1). Classification (NCBI taxonomy): domain Eukaryota; kingdom Metazoa; phylum Chordata; class Actinopteri; order Cyprinodontiformes; family Nothobranchiidae; genus Nothobranchius; species Nothobranchius kuhntae. Next base: position 382,008 of record SSNQ01000521.1, read on the forward strand.
CCTGTCAGTGCTCCCGTGCTTTTGCCTTTCTTTTTTTTCTTCTATTTTCCATTTTGGTCTATGTTTTCCTTCCTTTAAACATTTTCCATTGTATTTCCTTTCTGCTTCCTTTTGATGTTTACATAGAAAAATGACGTCCCTTTCGGAAGTGAAGATAAACGCTTTTATGAAGCGAGCTGCTTCTTTCTCTTATTGGAGCCACGAGGATAACTCCATGTCACGCTTCATGTTTTCACTATCGCTTCAAGTTTGTTACGAACGCTCCTGCCTCTCTTCTTCTCCTTCTGCTTTCTCTTCTTCTCATTTGTGGTCTTATGGCACTTGGCAAACAACAATTTGGTGCATTACCGCTACCAACTGGATTGGACTGCAATGACTACCAATCACTTCCTGTTTGTGCATCGGCGTCTTAAAGGAATGGTCCATTGTGGCATTAACAGAGGGGTGCCAGCAGTCAGGGCTACAGGGCCCCCCAACATAAGGAGGCCCCAGGCGGCCACCGACCTATGCCTAATGGTAGAACCGCCACTGGATTTCTAATAAACCAGCTTTAATATTCAGAAAACTGATTTATAAAGAGGAATAAATCTTCTTTAAACTAAAGTAAAACCGTTGCAGTTTCAGCAGCTTCCATAAAGAGGCCGAGCTTTTCCAGCTCTGGGAACGGGGAGGAATTTTGATTCCAACGGAAGTCCGGTTCTGCCTTTGCTTCGTTTTTTCCTGGAACATTTATTTTAAAGTTGCTCCGGAAGCAACAGGCATTAAAAGTATAGCGACATTATAAGTAGAAATGGTTTTGTGACGATCTTCTGCCGTAGATGACCGACCCCAGCCAGTCGAATGATGAAGGCATCACAGGACTACACAACGCCATCTGTGGAGGTCATTACGAAGTGGTGGACTTCCTGGTCCGTGCCGGAGCCAACGTCAGCGCTCCCGACAGCCACGGCTGGTAAAGACTCACTCAAACATCATTTTTCATCCACTTCCTGTTGCTCTCCCTCCGTGTCTAACCTGTGTGAACGCCACGCCCTGCTGTCCTGTAACCCGAAGCTTTTCTTGGGTCTGCAGGACTCCGCTGCACTGTGCCGCTTCCTGTAACGACCGCATTCTGTGTGAGTTTTTGGTGAGAAATGGTGCCGCCATCATGGCGAAGACGGAGAGCGATGGCGCCACTCCCTTCCAGAAGTGTGACCCGTTTCTCGATAACTTTGCTGAATGCGAGGCTTACCTGCAGGGTGAGACACACACACACACACACGCACACACACACACACACACACACCACACACCACACACCACACACCACACACACCACACCACACACACCACACCACACCACACCACACCACACCACACACACCACACACACACACACACACACACACACACACACACACACACACACACACACACACACACACACACACACACACACACACACACACACACACACACACACACACACACACACACACACACACACACCTGTTCTATTTGTGATATCAAATTAAAATGGTGAAAATAAGTGAAACTTGCTGAATTTCTAGGCTGGTTTTTTTTTGCACGAAACGTTCGATTTCAGGGGCAAAAGATTAACAGATGAAGGAAATTCTTTATGATTCTGAGCCCCAGGCTTTGAAAAGCAAGGATGGAAAGAGAACTTCCCATTTTAAAACCATTAACTGAACAAAAAAAGTTCCTCAAAGCAAATATGGGACAAAAAATTTTAAAGCCAGAACAGCGAATCTACAGAACGAGCTACGTTTAGAACGCAAGCACGGTCGCGGAACACCCACCCGTCCTCTCGGGCGTCTTCCCTGAGACGCTGGAACCAAACACCTACGATGCCGGAGGAGACGAGATAGCGCTGAACACCAGTCGTCGTTCTCTAGGTCCAAGCGTCTGTTGTTGTCTGTGACTTTAAACGGCGATTTTCTTTTTGGGACTCTGAAGCTGAAGTGGTAGCAGCCGGCTGTTTCTCCTTCTCTGGTGTTTTTGAGCGGAGAACCTGTCACACCTGTGGTGTTCTGCTGCTGAACACGTGAGTGTGATGAGCGGAGGACCCAGGTTTGGTGAGACCGACGACCGGATGGTCCAGTAGTTGGTTTTGGTCCAAAACGTGTTGTTGGACGAGGCTCTTAGACAAACGTGAGAGAACCACTTTATTATTTTTTTTTATCTCCACAAAATATTTGTGGCTCTACTATGTTGGAACGTTGCTGCATGGTGGCGCAGTGGTTAGCGCTGTTGCCTCGCAGCAAGAAGGTTGCAGGTTCGAAACTCGGCTGTGCCTTTTCTGCGTGGAGTTGCGTGTTCTCCCCATGCAAGCGTGGGTTTCCTGCAGGTTTCCCCCACAGATCACAACATAGCCTACAAGTTAAACGTTGTACGTCGCTTTGGATAAAAGCGTCTGCCAAATAAATAAACATGGATGGATGGATGGATATTTTTATTCGGTCAACAACAACAATTTATCAGTTTTACATAAAAGTAATCAAGCAACTGAAAAAAGGAATAGGTTGAAGCCTAGTGACTTATAATTAGCCTATCCTTAACTCCCACAGAGATAATCAAGTCCTTAACCAAGAGAAAAAATAAATAAATAAAGTAGGGCTGAGAGATAAGATGCAAAAAGCAATGGTAAATCAAGAAATCAACACAAGGTTAGACATCAAACTAAGTTTCTATAACTTTGGAAGTGTCAGGTCTTGGGGCAGAGCGGAAGCGTAGCGGAGATGGTCTGTTGCCCAGACGCGGAGTGGTGGAGGTAGACAGCGTGGTAGATCCTTTTGGTCAGGTTTGAGGGCTGGTAAGCCTGAGAACTCGATTCAAAGTCTGTTAGGAACGATGACAGAGTAATGAATGAACGCCGGTCCTTCCGTATATAGTGTCGGCGTGATGACGTCAGCCGCCACGTGGCGGGAATGCTGGGAAATGGAGTTAGCTGGAGGAGTTTGTGACAGGAAGATGCAAATTTTTAAATTTTTCTTGAAAAATGACAAAGAATAACACATCTTCAGTTCATCATTAAGTCCGTTCTATAACTTCACTCCCAAAACCGACACGCATCTATACTTAGCATTAGTTCTCAATTTAGGTATTTCAAACATGACAGACCCCCTCAAATCATGTTTTACATCTCTTAATTTAAACATACTTAAAATACAAATTGGAACATTCTTTTTCACCACTCTATACATCATTTCTAGAGTTTTAAGATATATAATGTCCTTAAACTTTAACACAGCTGATCCTACAAAAAACTGGTTTGTGGACTCCCTATATCCAGCATAAAGAGGCATGAGACGTTGCCGTTGTAGCGCGAAGCGTTTAAACAGCAGATCGGTCCTGAGTCCGAATATTTTATCAGAATTTATTTTCGTTCAAATTTATTTAAGTAAAGATAAAAAAAACTTTAATTCTGAATTAAATTTGAAGTTATTTTATTATTTGATCAATTAGTGACATTAATGTAATTTAAAGATAAACATTTGATTTTTGTCAAAAACGCACCTTTAATAATTAAAAAGAGAATATTTTCTGTTTTGAGGGTGAGATGTCTTCTGTGTTGCTCTGCACCTGCAGGTGCGGAGGCAGCCATGGGCGTGGAGAACAACGGGGTGTTGTACGCTCTGTGGAGCCACCAGGCCCAGGCGTCCGACGAGCTGACCTTCAAAGATGGAGACATGGTCACCATCCTGCAGAAGCCCGAGGGATCTGACTGGTGGTACGCCTCGCTTCGTGGCAAAGAGGGATTTGTCCCAAACAACTACTTTGGGGTAAAAATATTCGACAAGCTTAAATCTGATCGTTTTATTTGCATGCAAAAGAAAGTGGCTTCATTTGAACCTTTCGTGTCTTTTTGCTTTCAGCTTTTCCCAAAGGTTCGCCCAAAGTCTCTCTGCTGAGAGTTCCCTCGATGATCAGAGGAGGACGATTACCTCGTCACCGCTTTGTGACACGTTGACAACTCTGGGCGCGCTGAGGAGAGCTGAAGGAGAAGCTTCGAGGTTAAATGCTCACGTTTGCCGTCTCCGTGGTGACTCTGCCGGGTCGTCTTGGCCGCCATTCTGCTCAGCTGAGCTTCAGTCGCCCTTCTGGCCCACCTCCTGGTAACAGACTTGTTGGTGTTCCGTCCGCTCATCAGCGAGGTCGGCGTGGATGTTGGCAAACGTCTCTTTACTGCTGGAACATCAGAGAGAAGAACTGTTGAACTCGTTAGATTTCACGAACACATTCACGCGGGACTAAACCCTGGCCACAGGAGGCTTCGCACAGCGTTTCCCTGCAAGAATTCACTTAAGTATTTAAGTGGATTTAGATTAGCTTTTTAGGCTAATAAAGCCGTTTTGAGTCGTACTTCTGTTCAGAAGCCCCCCGAACAGCCTCAGTTTAGAGAAATGGAGTTCATGTCCTTCAGGACTGATGTGTCGCCACCTTCTCCTAAACTCGATCAGCACACTCGCCCAGGTACTTGATGCAGTGGTGTTGGGTAACCATGACGACCATTTTAATGCGGCGTCGATGGAGGTGCAAACACGCCGGCCATGACCAACGGCACGATTTGTCGTCTGTCTTTTGAAGACGAAGAAGGAAAATCGGACTTGTGGACTGGAATATCATTCATCGGTGGCAACGTTTCGTCACCATTTTCATGAAAATAGTTTTTCTCTGTGAAATTTTAGATAGAAAAGTGGTTTCGAACACGAAGCATCAGCCGTTTTATTAAGTAACCAACAGACCTCCATTCAGCTGGAGGGTTGAATCCAGCATCACCTTGGGTTTTCACTCAGACTAGCCGTTAGCTCGTCAGTCCTGAAGGCCACGGACTCCAGTGAGGTTTTACACAGAAACACGTCTGTCTTTGTTCGGTTGTCTGTAAAGATGTGGGAAAGGTCTGCGCTTCGGCGTTTTATCTCAACAAAACTGCTTTTTTCTGAATGTTTGTAAAATAAAATAAACAGGAGTGCTTGTGCACGCTGTTCCTTATGTCATTAGATTAGTTCTGTTTTTATCGGTAACGCTTACAGTTGAACTCATTCCAAGTGGAAGATGGTGAGTAAAAGTCTGAATATTCAATAAATAAATGCAAGTTTGCTGTTTTGGGTTTGAATCATCTGATCTGTCTGGGCAGCAGGAGGCAGTGTGTCATCGTGAATACGTTTTCTGGTTTGGTTTGCGTCCCTCCACCCTTTTAACACTCCTCTGCCCTTTTTCCCTCTGTTCTTCGGCACCGGAGACTACTCAGACCCCGCTCTGATTTAGGAATCAGTCAGCAGCACTTTTGCACCAGCGTGAGCTAACGGCAACGCTGCACCTTCAGAGTCATTTTGATGACGTTTGCTCAGCAGCAGCTCACTGTTTCATGAGACGGGGAGGCACTTTTCCTTTAACCAGGAGAAAAACTGTCGAGAAGGTGTTAAGAATTCCCGTAATGGTTTATTTGGGATCAGCTTTTCAAATATGAGACCATGGTTCTCGACCGGAAAAGGGTGGCTTGCCAACTCCGGGTCGGGGGAGAGGTCCTACCTCAAGTGGAGGAGTTCAAGTATCTCGGGGTCTTGTTCACGAGTGAGGGTAGGAAGGATCGGGAGATCGACAGGCGGATCGGCTCGGCGTCTGCAGCGATGCGGACGCTGAGCCGATCTGTCGTGGTGAAGAGGGAGCTGAACCAGAAAGCCAGGCTCTCGATTTACCGGTCGATCTACGTCCCAATCCTCACCTATGGTCATGAGCTTTGGGTGATGACCGAAAGAACGAGATCGCGGATACAAGCGGCCGAAATGAGTTTCCTCCGTAGGGTGGCCGGGCTCAGCCTTAGAGATAGGGTGAGGAGCTCGGACATCCGGGAGGGACTCGGAGTAGAACCGCTGCTCCTCCGGATCGAAAGGAGTCAGTTGAGGTGGTTTGGGCATCTGGTCAGGATGCCTCCTGGACGCCTCCCTGGGGAGGTGTTTCGGGCATGTCCTGCCGGCAGGAGACCCCCGGGTCGACCCAGGACACGTTGGAGAGGTTACATCTCCAATCTGGTCCGGGAACGCCTTGGGGTCCTGCCGGAGGAGCTGGTGGAGGTGGCCGGGGAGAGGACGGTCTGGAGCTCCCTAGTTGGGATGCTGCCCCGCGACCCGGACCCGGATAAGCGGAGGAAGACGACGACGTCGGTTTATTTAGGATTCCTGGAAAATGGTGAATAAACTCCACTGTGCTGTTTAAAGTCAGAACAGCACAGGTGAGTAATGAGAGGGGAACTAAAAGATGTTTTTTACGACTGAGTCAGACTCTCGCTGCCTGACTCCTTTGGTCCAAGGACTGAGTCGGATTCAAGGCGTGCTTTTCCTTAGGTGAGGAAGCCCCGCCCCCTCTGGAGAGCTAAAGCTCAGGTAGACCTCACAGCAGAAACGTCATTCAGAGTTCACGTGGGTCATGTGGGCCCTGATTTATCAAACGTTGGTAGAAACCGGCCTGTATTCCATCCTACAACTGAACTTTAGAACGTTCGTGGAAAGTCAGAAATCCAGATTTCTAAAGCGTGGTGGCCGCTCTTACGCTTGTTCCTCTGCAATGCTAAACCCCACATGAGTGGACCCAGGTGCTCGTGTCCGTTCAGTCGTTTGCATACAGAAACACCCTCAGTTAACCGTACTTGGTCACTAAACTCACGCAGAGACGACAAAATGTAGAGCAACAGACTGAACGTTCCCTTCTGTTGCTGATTACGTCTGAGGAGTTGTTTGATTTTCAGTTTGGAGTTAGTTTTGTCCTTGTTTGGAAATCCTGAGTGCAGAGCTGTCAGTTTGGCAACCTTGGCAACGTGTGCAGTTACCATAGTGACCCTAATGAGTCACCGGCAGCAGCGTTGACATTTTGGTTTATCCTTTTTTACTCCGGTGATGCGTTACAATGGACGTGTTGCTCTGGATCGGTATAAAGGTAGCGCTGGAGTGAATCCCAGTAATCTAGGACCTTTCTTGGCAGTTAAGACATGTTTGTGCGACATCGATGTTCTGGTAGAAGTTCTGGATTCAGTGCCAACCTCGTGCACGCTTTAGTTATTTCTGAGGACACGACGGGTTCAGCCAGAAACACAAAGGAGAATAAATTAACCGTCGCGTCCGAAAACATCTGGAATATCAGTGCTGGTTTGACTCTTAGGGAATCAGAAAAAGGTCAAATCATTTGGACCTGAATAAAAACACTGAAAAGTTCCTAAAATATGAATAAAATCATAAACACTCTCATAACCGAACCCTGACTGGGTCTCTGCTTTAACATGAAACCGTCGGACCCACGGGTCCGTGTGAAGCTCCTGCATGAAGAACCGAACAGAACTTCTTCTCTGTGGTTTTTATGAGCAGGTCGGTTCTGTCGCACCAGCGGGCCGTAACAGTTATGATGACGTCATCTCAGTAAAATCCATGTTTCTTTATGACGACAAACAGAAAAGTGTGTTTGTGGAGCTTTAGGTGTCACCAAACAGCTGGGTCCACCGGTCCGAACTGGACTTTTCTGGTTCTGTTTGTTAGGAATGTGATCGTCGTGCAGGAAAAAGCCTCAGACACAAACGGGTCAGTCCGACAGAGACTCGGGAAACAAACCACAGAGCGGAGCCTGTAAAAACGTCGACTCCACTCGCGTTTCTGTCTTTTCTGTTTTCCGTAGCCGCCACTCTCTCGCTCGCTGCTGCTGCTGCTGCTGTGGAGCGATGAATAATAGAGGAGTGCTTGTCCTCCCTGGCTCCCCTGGTTAATCAGCGCTCGCCTGGCTGCCCTCCTCACTTTAATAAATCATTCAGGCCTTCAGGACAAGTGCGTGTGTGCAGGCAAAGCAAGGGCCACGCTGGTGACTCGCTCACCATCTCACTTTCCTCTTTTCTGCCTCCGAAGCTCCCACCCTGCCATCCACATGCTTCCTTCTTCTCTTCCCTTTATGTCCCCTTTGGTTTTGTCCTTTCTGCCTGAGCAGGCTCCCGTCTGAGGTGACATCACCTCCACACGTCCCTAAAGGATCCTGCATCGTGGAGTCACAGAAGCTTTGCAGGCTGGGCTGAAGGATTCTGGGTGAATCAGTCTGACAGCAGAGGAAGGTTCTCCGTCATCCAGGACATGGTGACCCTTATGTCGTGGGACGTTTGAGGCCTTTGACAGCCAAATGTTCCTCCTGTTGAAGCTCAATAAAAGCATCGACGGTCTCCTGGTGTAAAAACGTGATCATGTGTGTTTGTTGTTAATCCCCAGTTCAGCACATGACAGAATGATGAGAACCAACCATTCATAATTCAGCCTAAGAAGTCTTTTAGGATGCTTTTTTAACACAACGCTGCAGATATTTGATGTATTTGTAAAAAACAAACCTTGGTCTGAATTTTGAGCTCATTTTAACAATAAAAGATCGTATCGTGCAGGGGCGGATTAAAGACTGAAGAACATCCGGGGTTTAACACGCGCGCGCACACACACACACACTAGTCAGCATCATATATATTTGTCTTGTACCACATAATTTTTAATCTGAAGCTACATATTCAGGGCAGAGTATTGTTCCTGTTAGTGTTTAGTGTGAGATGATAGTAAATATTCCCGTTCTTTCTCCAACAACTTTACCTGATAAGCTAACTTTAGGCAAACCAGCAGCAGAACAAATATTTTCAAATAAGACTCACAAACCTGAGTCAACACCAGTCTCATCAAAGCTGCGGTTCTGTCGCGGTACTTTTGGTCTAAAAAACGTCCTTATGTCCATCTTCACTCATGCGTTTCAGGCAGAGAGTGTAGAAGAAGCCGGCTGCTGAAGGGCTTCTTCTTCAGTGGTGGAGGCTCAGGCAGGCTGTATACAAACTACTGCCAGCTGCTCCCTCTCTGTTGGACTTTGGTACTGCATGTTACTCCCACGTTTTAGATCCGGGGCTTTTCATTAAACATTCGGGGCTTCAGCCCAAGTAGCCGGGCCTAACGCCGCCCCTGGTATCGTGAACGATCTTGTTTGTCTTTAAACATTACTAGCCTCTCGTTTTGGTTCCTGTTCCCCTCTTCCTCTCTTCTGGGTGTTCTCAGCGTCCTCGAGTCCTATCAGGCAGACTCTATAAGCAGCAATTATTCTTAATCCAGCTCCATTAACCAAGTAAACCCCCCCACCCCCACCCCAACCTTTCCCATCAAAATCAATCACTGGAATTGCCAAAAGGCCCGAGGACCCCCACCCAATCCTTGGTCTTGTGTCCTTCCTCCTTGGACGTTTGCATTCTTGCCTCTTTTTCATTCCATTGTGCATGTGCACGTGCACGCACACACACACACACACACACACACACTGGCTTCCTTCTCACTTTGCACATCCAATCCCTTTAAATGGCCGCTTAAGCATTTATTTCATTACAGTCTTAATTGTTTCAGAAACTCTTAATAAGTGCATGTGTGTGAGAGTGTGTGTGTGTGTGTGTGTGTGTGTGTGTGTGTGCGTGTGCGTGCTCTGGTATTTACTGGCTGTCAGCTCTGATTAGTGGCTGTGCCGCTGGCTCCTTCCTTCATAACAAGGCGCTGTTTCAGTTCACTTTCGGGTTACTGCATGAGTAGGAAGGAGAAAGAAGACGCAGACAAGTTTGCTGCGGCTGCAGAAATAAATGAGGTGCCACCGGCCGGGATGAGGAGCAGAGGGAACAATAGGTGGTGGGGTGAAGACTGGATTTGTGTAATAACGTTCCTTTGTGACCTGGTGCAGGCTACGTATTGCTGTGCAGCTCTTAATGAGATTCAGGCTGTGTGTTCGTGATGCACATCAGCAGAACAGAGGAAGAAAAGGTGATTTTGCTTTATGTGGCATAATGGAGCCAAGCTTAGCACGCTAACGTGGTTTTTACCCTGCAGATTATTTAACTTTGCATAAATGCAAATCAGCTCACAACGCAGGAAGGTGAGCCAGCAGTTTGTCCAAGACAGCTGATGTTGATTGTTGTGAGAACACGTCACCCTGAACAGAAATGCTTCTAGAGAAGTTGACGTGATCTACAGAGGCGTCTTTCCTTTGGTTTCCACTTTATTTATTTGGTTTTTGACCTGCTAAGCTGGTCATGGTGGTAATTTTCTAGGTTTACTGGATATCTTTCACAGCTTCCTCCTTTTCAAAATAAACTTGATACATTTTCTGGCCACATTTAAGAGCATTTTTGTGTAGAAGTTATAAATAATCCGTAATCTATAAGTCACAGGCAGCTGTCCGAATGGCCTGTGCTTAGAGAAAGAGAAGAAGTTTGCTTCTTTGTTGGCATCGTGGTGGAGCCTGGAAGTAAAAGTAACGTCTTTAGAGGTGAAGCAAACAGCTAAAACCAGTCTGAACATCGGCACAGCCTACGCTAGTCTGAGGGAGCTAAAGGAGGCTACAAAATCACGGACTGATGGTGACCTGGCTTTGTTGCTACTGGACTTGTGAGTAAAATATTTTCTGTCCAACAGTGTGGATCTTTTTACTTTTGTGTTTTCTTTTAGTAGTAGTTGGCTCATTTTTGCGTTAGCTTGTTGTTAGCGCCAGCTACAGCAGGCTGCTGCAGGGTTGTTTACGACAGTTGCAATTCCACTTCCAACCAGTAGGGCAGAGGAGCAGGGCACTGCTGTGTTACTTTAATTCATATATAACTAATTCAAATATTATTATATATGTTATAAAACGATATACTTTAAAAGATTATGAGATCTGGTTTGGAAGAAACAATCAGTGTAAGGGATTATGATGAAAACTGATTCTCCAGCCTCGTGCTCCAGAGGCGGAGAGGGGAACCAGGGCGTTCATGGAAAAAACAAGAGTCACGCGGCCTAATTTTACCCCGTGCATTGTCTTTAAGGCATAGGGGGGATGGAAGGCAGCATTTCCTCTCTAGTGGGGTATAAAAGCCACTCTGCTCACTAATCAGCCCTCATCCGTGGTGTGCGGCGCAGACGGAAGATCGAGCTGCTGCATTTGCATTTTGCTCACAGTTCTTGGCTCACAAGCAGGATCTCTTGTTGGAGTTTGTCTGCAACACCCTGTAGAAGTATCGACACATCCCCCCGGAGCTGCAGAGCTGTTTCACAGCACAAACCACAGCAGACCCAGGAGATCTCCATCCAGGACACCTCAGCACCTAGTTTAAAATCCAAATGGAATGTTTAAACGCTGGTGCCTAGTCATGGACGTAATTTTGGGGGGGACAGGGGGGACATGTCCCCCCCACTTTTTCCAAAGTCAAGTTTTGACCCCTGCAATTTTT
>SSNQ01000521.1:398246-436465 GCA_006942095.1 Nothobranchius kuhntae
CAGGGAACGCCTTGGGATTCCCCCGGAGGAGCTGGCCCAAGTGGCTGGGGAGAGGGAAGTCTGGGCCTCTCGCCGTAGGCTGCTGCCCCCGCGACCCGACTCCGGATAAGCGGATGAAAACGGATGGATGGATGGATGGATGGATGGATGGATGGATGGATGGATGGATGGATGGATGGATGGATGGATGGATGGAAGGATGGATTCTCCACAAGTTGTAAAAACTTCCTTTGTGATTCTGTAAAATCCGACAAAGTTCAGTCAGGTAGGTCTCACCTTTCTGTGGCCCGTTTAAACGGCTTCGACTGGGAAGTCTGTCAGAGCTATAGAGGTACAAAGGGGGTGGAGCTTTCTCACCTGGTTCACCTAAATCCCAAGGTTCATGGGGGACGTTCTCACAATAACAAAAAGCAAAAGCTAATTATTCCAGATCCAAAAGCACATGATGCTAATGTTTTTTATTTGTGCAGTCGAACATTTAACAAACAGGTTAAAGGTGCTGTAATTTACCTGGAACAGCTGATGTACTTCTATTTAAACATCATTTTTCCAAATGAATCCGTTTCCCCCCGTTAAGTCTTCCCAGATAAGCAGAAGAGATCTGGTGGGCCTGAACATCAGAGGGTTAATCTGAGGAGGACCTGCAGCGAAATGTCACATTTACAAGATTTCTGCATCTCTCCTGCAAAGAAACAGCAGCTGTAAGATAAATTAGTTCATTATAAAGATTTACTGAAGAATTATGTTCAGAGATGCTGCAAACAAAGTGAAAGTGACTCTTCTAGTATTGACTTTGGTTAATTAGGAATGAAGACGAGGCTCGGTGATGCACGTCTTCCCTCAACTCACATTTCTCCCTAGAGATCTGATTTGACCTGGATTTTAGTGTTCATGCTGGTTTTGACCGAACCCGACACATATGTACGCACGAGGGAGCTGCAGGATGTTCCTCCCACAGGTGACCTGTCTGTCTACCAAACCCCCACAGGTGGACAGTCACCACCCCATCACCCCCTTCTGTAAATACTCAGAGCTAGTTGGAAAACGAGCAACACAACCAGATGGACAGTGATGCTGCAGAAGGAGACATCTCAGCAGCTCTGTCACCACTGCTACACAAACCATCACACGTCCTCTTCTGTGCTCTACAGAAGGAACAGCAAACACAAGGAGTGTGTAATAATGTGGTTTTGTGGTGATGTTTAATAACTTACAAAAATACTTCAAAACCAAACCTCTACTAGCTCACAGGGGATCACTTACAGGTGGGGGCCCACGTGCAGGTGACCAAGCCTCGATCAGGTCCGACTCCAGGAGGAAGTCTCCCCTCTTCCTGGTTGTCCTCAGACTCTTTCCCTGTGGGGAAACTCTCCAGGAGCCGGCTCCCAGGACCACGAGGGACCTCGAGCCTCTCCACCAGATTAAAGTGAGCGTTTCATGCAGGCTGAACATGAAAATAGTCTCCTACACCTATCTCCTGCTTTGACTTCAGATAGAAAACAGACGGTGAAACTGTAGGGTTAGAAAACCCTGACAGATCTACGTCACCCTGTCACTAACATTCATGGACTCACCCACCTGGACTCACGACGGGGAAGGCTGTTGTTGGTTTAGCGTCCAGGAAACAGCAGAGAACATCTCGGCTAGTGGAAGCTCCTCCACTCCAAAGCAGCGTCAAACGCAGATAAACGTACTTCCTGTGGAAACCCTGTTGCCAGTTTAACCAGAAAATAAATGAGCTGAATTGGTGCAGCGCCAGTGGACATCCCATCGTGTCAATTTTATGCTGCATCAGGATTTGCAGTCGGAAAAACCCCTTTGTGTCCGACTGTGATGAAGAAGGGCTCTCTGGGCGTTGGTTTCTGACGCGCTGGGAGAGAGAACGTGCTGGGTTCTAGCTAACAGAGCCGAAGGCGAAAGCCTGTAGATGAAGACATCCTCACAGGGCCGCCACGAACATCCAAACCCTGGAGAACATGTCAGACTGAAGTCAGTCACAGCCACTGAAGCTGATGGAAAACACGCGGGGAATCATGAGCAGTTGTGCACAGAATGTCCCGCGATGCTCCCGGATTCGCATCAAAGAGCAGCGACCAGAACACACACTGCAGGGAGACGCTGACGACATGTGCTGCATGTGTGTGTGTGTGGGTCGAGTTACTCACCGAGAGCAGCGGTGCATCAGCGTTGGGATGTGCAGCTCAGTCAGGGATGATTCGCCAGGATTTTGGTAATGGAGCATTTTATGATGCCGATTAAATTTCCCAAACGTGGAAAATTCATCGGGACGGTGAACCTGCCGTGAGAAAGTCCCGTGTCCGCTCAGGTAGGCTCCCCAGCAGAATGGATTAAACATTTAACTGGTGTTCTGATGGTTTTTACAGATTATTCCATTAGGGTAAAGACCTCATGCATGTTTTCTTTAAAACTTCCCAAATCTTTGCTAAACTATTTTTTTATTACCTTAAACCAGAACTTCTACCTCAGAACGTGAGCATCCCTGTCTCTCTGGTTGTCTCCCAACTCTACTGGACAGTTTCCTCGCGTTCCCACAAAGTCCAACATTCACACATCCGGAATGTCGTCATTTCTCCCAGAAAAAACACTTCTGAATAAACGATTTCAAGTAAAACACTAAACTTCAGGAATTATTTCAGTATTTTACACAAACTTTCGGGCTGATCAACTTAACAGTCTGGGAGAGAGAGGCATGCAGTTACCATGGAGACCATAATTAAGGGTTACAATGTTGACCCAAATGAGCTAAGAGTGGTTACCATGGTGACTCTAGTTAGCATTTAGAGGCTTTCATGGTGACCAAACAGATAATGGTAGTTACCATGTTGACAATGACGAGCCACTGGCGGTTCCAACACTGACTTAACTGATTATTAGACGTTACCATGGTGACTATGAACCACTGGTGGTTACCATGGTGACACTAATTGGCCATTTGTGGCAAAATAAGTGATCCTAATGACTGGTTACCATAGTGACTGATTGGCTATCGTTGGTTACCATGGTGACTCTAGTTAGCATTTAGAGGCTTTCATGGTGACCAAACAGATAATGGTAGTTACCATGTTGACAATGACGAGCCACTGGCGGTTCCAACACTGACTTAACTGATTATTAGACGTTACCATGGTGACTATGAACCACTGGTGGTTACCATGGTGACACTAATTGGCCATTTGTGGCAAAATAAGTGATCCTAATGACTGGTTACCATAGTGACTGATTGGCTATCGTTGGTTACCATGGTGACTCTAGTTAGCATTTAGAGGCTTTCATGGTGACCAAACAGATAATGGTAGTTACCATGTTGACAATGACGAGCCACTGGCGGTTCCAACACTGACTTAACTGATTATTAGACGTTACCATGGTGACTATGAACCACTGGTGGTTACCATGGTGACACTAATTGGCCATTTGTGGCAAAAAAAGTGATCCTAATGACTGGTTACCATAGTGACTGATTGGCTATCGTTGGTTACCATGGTGACCACAACAAGCCTAGATCCAATGAGGCATTACCTGCAGCCTAAACATTTTTACCTTTGTACTCGTCTGACTTAAACATACTTGATCGTCTGCGTCGGGACGGACGCACGCAAAGCCATCATCTATCCTTGCGAGCCTGCTGGAGAGCCCTCGCAAGGACGGACGGAGTTGAGCTCCCTTTACTAAACCTCCATCTTAACGCAAGCTTGTGATTGGTCAGAACGCCGCTGTCAACGACAGCGCTGCCACAGCGCCCTCAACAACATAAAGACAGCTGAAGGTATCTAGCGGCAGACACTGAGAAGTTGTAAGAATACCTCGCGAAAAACTAGAAATATGAACGTTTTATTCACCTATGACTGGAGGAGTGAAAAGGTACGCAACAAGCGTTTTATTCATGGACGGAAATGGCAGGAAACGGGGGGGTGGAGGTGACGAGTGAGCGCAGGAAGAGGTGGAGGAGGATGAGGGACAAATTTGTCCGTGTTTAAAAAGTCTCTGAAATCTGTGAACGGCTACGACAGGATACCACGGAACAGCGCTACGCCCTCTGCTGTCCTGGCGGGGAACTGCTTTGCAACGCTCCCCAGGAGACGGAGACGTCCAAGAGCAAGACGTTTCCATCTGTCCCTGCGTGTCTCCCTCACGGAGCAGACAGAGGTGTAAATTAGGCTTCAGAGACAAAAAACCTGAGCTGCCTGCATGAACCGAATAAACTAGAGACTCTAAAAATAAAATAAATTCAAAATGCCGCAGCCAGATCTTTAACAAACACCGACAAACGCACGCGCAGTCCACCCGTTCCCGCAGATTTACATTACGACCAATAAAAGAAAAATGTTTTTAATACAAAATAAGTCAACCTTCAAATAATTATGTTCAGTTATGCACTCGATACTTGGTCGGGAATCCTTTTGCAGAAATGACTGCTTCAATGCGGCGTGGCATGGAGGCGATCAGCCTGTGGCACTGCTGAGGTGTTATGGAGGCCCAAGATGCGTCGATAGCGGCCTTAAGCTCATCCAGAGTGTCGGGTCTGGCGTCTCTCAACTTTCTCTTCACAACATCCCACAGGTTCTCTACGGGGTTCAGGTCAGGAGAGTTGGCAGGCCAGTTGAGGACAGTAGTACCATGGTCAGTAAACCATTTACCAGCGGTGTTGGCACTGTGAGCAGGTGCCAGGTTGTGCTGAAAAATGAAATCTTCATCTCCATAAAACTTTTCAGCAGATGGAAGCATGAAGTGCTCCAAAATCTCCTGCTAGCTAGCTGCACTGACCCTGCCCTTGATAAAACACAGTGGACCAACACCAGCAGCTGGCATGGCGCCCCAGACCATCACTGACTGTGGGTACTTGACACTGGACTTCAGGCATTTTGGCATTCCCCTCTGCCCAGTCTTCCTCCAGACTCTGGCACCTTGACTTGATGCAATTTGCCGGGGTCCTTATATAGCAAACATGATTTCTGATTGGCTTAATGAACTGTGAATTGGAATGTTTATTATGTGAAGTGCCTTGAGACGACTCTTGTCGTGATTTGGCGCTATATAAATAAACTTTAATTAAATGGAATTGAATTGATTTCCAAATGACATGCAACATTTGCTTTCATCTGAAAAAAGTACTTTGGACCACTGAGCACCAGTCCAGTGCTGCTTCTCTGTAGTCCAGGTCAGACGCTTCTGCCGCTGCTTCTGGTTCAGAAGTGGCTTGACCTGGGGAATGCGGCACCTGTAGCCCATTTCCTGCACACGCCTGTACACGGTGGCTCTGGATGTTTCCACTCCAGACTCGGTCCACTGCTTCCGCAGGTCCCCCAAGGTCTGGAATCGGTCGTCGGATAGAGACCCAACACACTCTGCCCCTCCATGTGCGTTTGGCTGCCTCGGTCAGCAGGTTCAAGTCTGCCCTTAAAGCACACGTCTTCATTGCCTTTCCTCTGTGACACTTTATACAAAACTCCAGCACCGGTTTGACCTTTGACCTGTTGTCCTATTCTATCAGTTTCAGTAGGAATTTCATCCTTGATTGTTTATACGACGTCTCCCTGATGTCCATGTTTAGTCGTTGTTTTGCTGATACGCTCGAGCGTTTGGCTCTTTCACGTGCAGCACGTCGGTTAGATGACACGCTACTTTTGAACGGTGCTTTATAAATACATTGGCCAGGTGTGGTAAATGTTGGTAAAGCAGCAGCAAAGCATGAAATCAACACCTGTTGGAAGGATGAGGGAGGACATCGGGGTGTGCTGCAGGAAGGTCTGAGCAGACTCAGGTGTGTAAATGCAGGTGATCGGTGGGTAAACGAGCAGAATGACGTCCAGGTGTGACAAGCTGAGAGGAGGAAATATTAGCTGGATGACACAGATGGACTAAAACACAAACAGCCAAATAAAGAGAAGAGCAGCAAAGAAAACCCTGAATTTCTCTTTCTAATGTGGTTTTACGTGAACAACTGGTGGATGTGTGTGGAGGGCGTGACCAGTAGCTGCATCAGCACCCTTCCTCAGGAATGTTCTGGGTGACATTTATCCTCCTCTTTCCGTCTAAAACGACAGAAGCATCCTGACTGGAGGCCCGTGTTTATCAGGCCGTGCAGACAAACCGCACTGAAATGGCAAATTAGCCTCCGCTTCATTTATCCTGCAGTGAGCGAGCGCTCCACTCACGGTGAACGTGTTTCCATAGGAACATGGTGTTACTCAGAGCTCTTTATGCTCCTGATGGGGTTTTTTGTGCTCATCTCTTCTCTGCTTCCTCTGCTCTCACCAGTCGCTGCACACAGATCCCGGCAGGACGACGGGTTGGGAAACGAAACCCAAAGGGTCGTTCGTTTTTCTCTAACCCGGCTCTGGTCCTCTCAGCCTGACATCTCTGCTTCTCAAGAAGTCTGCGAGGTGTGCAGCTGCAATCTCCCGCAGCCACCATGTCATTACTTTTCTGACTATCTGAATCCGCTTGATGCGTATCAGCTGGAATATCACAGCCGTTCCTTCCAAGATGATTAGTGAGCAAGGAAAAAGGACGCAGAGTCTGCAGCAACACTTTAGCGACTTAGGAGGAAGTGTGTGTGTGTGTGTGTGTGTGTGTGTGTGTGTGGGATGAGGCGTCAGAGCAAACTCCAGCCTGAAATAGAAGCGAGGGATGGGGACGGAGGAGAGCATCTCTTGTAAAGGTGTCAGAGCTGATTTGCGGCGGCGTCCTTGCGCGCTCCCATCCGCCCGACTGGATGTTTTATGAGCTTTATGGAATCAGAAAAGGAGGCAGGCTTATGATACGGCTGACAGAAGTCTTTTTATGGAGGCTGGGCAGAGGTGGAGGGGGTAATAAAGCTGAGTGCATCTCCTGGAATGAGGCTGCAGGGATCTGGGAGGGAGGGGGGTAAGAAAGCCGAGGGAACGGTGGGAAGGCGATGTGAACGTCAGCACGGGGCTGAGACTGCGTGGAAGTGCAGAATCACGATGTGGAGCTCATCCTGCAGCAGAGGAGACCATTCCTCATCCCGTTGTTCCGTTTGGTGAAGCGTGAGATTGAATCCATCCAGAGAAGCTCTCAGCCATGCTGGATGGATTCTTACTGCCGAGGTGTCCTCTGGTGAAACGACGTTTCACGATCAGCCCCTGAACTGCAAAAACAAACTAGTGAAGACAAAACTAACGTTCTTGTCTCGTCTCTCCCTCACAGGCTGGCAGAACAAGCTTTCAGCTCTTGTCTTCTCACTGAGACGTTGCTCTCTCTCTACGCTGGTTTATTTAATCCAGGCCTGACGTTTCACACGGTGACTTCACCGAGGCGTCAGATACACAATAAATGTGTTTTCCTTTTGTTCGCGGCAGAAGGAGCCGTAGTGAACGGAACTTGCTGCTTCCTGCTGGTTCCTGAGCTCCTCATCAGTCACCGCAGGAGAGCTGAGGAGTTCTGCTGCATTACGGGACTCACTTACGTTTGTGTTGATGTGGGGTCAGGGGTCAGGGGTCAGAGTAGAAAATGATCTTTGTGATTTTGTCTCCACAGACCTCGTCGTCCTCGTAGGAAGACACCCGCCCAGCCCTCCTTAGTCCTCAGTAAAAACCCTTTCATGCAAACGGGACGCATCAACGTTAAACGGCGTGTCGGAGCGCGGCCACACTCAGGAGCAAACCCACGGGCATAAGTCAACACCAGGAAGGACTTTGGTTTCCTAATCTTCACTTCCTGCTGCAACAAAGGAAGGGAAGGGAAGCTGGCAGGCGGACGTCAGAACCTGTCGTCTGGTTTCCGGCCCCCAGACCTGGACCCGGTCCGTTCAACTCCTGCTGCAGGCCGCGGCTTTGATCCCCGCTGCGTCATCAGGCCTCGTTTTCAGACCCATCAACATGTTTTAACACGTTTTTCCCAACTGGAGGAACAAAAAGCTGAACCTCTGGATGTTTTGGAAGTCTTTTAGCTGGTTTGGTTGGTCTTCTCCCTGAAGTTGAGGTTTTTGTTTCTTTAGTTCAAGTAAAAGGTCGATTTTAGAAACTTTACGTGACTTTTCATTGTGATGCGGGATTAAACTCAGCTGAAATCTGCTGATTCATCATGTAAAACGTGCCAGTATGGGACAAATCCTGGGTGAGTGAATGAGTGTTTGTGATGTCAGGCGACAATGCACACAACCTGATGCCTCTCGCACAGCTGCAGGTCTAAATGTGGACCCGGCCCCATAGCGAGAGAAAAATTAAAGAATGGGATTAAAGCTGGATTATCACTGAAACACCAAAGCAGCTGCCTTCATCTGGACACACAACCGATTTGTAGATTACGTTCATCGCGGATGAGGTAGCCTCTTGTGTGGCTGGGATTAAAACAGACAGATGGAGAACGTAAACGAGCTGGAGCACCCTCTTCTGGGGGAAAACACCTGTAACAACCGAGTATCTGGGTCAGGACCGGGACCTGGACCCGCTCAGGTGGGGCTGTTTAAAGGCATCCTGGTGAAATGTGAGGAGGATAGAGCCTACCCTCCTTTAGCCTGGAGGAGTTACTGTGGACATCCTCCTGAGCTTCAGCAGCAGCAGCTCCTGGACCCTTGCTCTCTACCCCGCACCCTAGAGTCCTTTTACCCAGCTGCCCCCGTTTGGGGCCAAGCAGACTCTCTGATCAACAAGGACTACCTGGAGACCACGTTTGTGGACATTCGACCTGGGTCAACGCTGGAGAGGAAGCTGCCGGCTGAAACGCATGACTTCCCGAGCATGGACGATGAAGACGACCTGCTTCCTGACTCTGATGTAAGACACACAGTTTTGATCAAATCAAAAACTCTGAGGGCGCATTAGAGAAACAGAATGAAACACGATATCAAAACAAGACATTTATATAAGAACTGGTTTCTGATTGGATGAAAGAAGTTAACACTGAGCTCCTTAAATCCCTGTCGACCACGATCCTTAAAGTGACCCTAAATCGTTTTTAAACTCTAAGCTAGAGCTTTAACGTTGTTCTCGGTGGTTGTTGAGTTAGAAACGGTTTCATATTTGACACCACGCTGCAGCCCTCTGCTGGCCAAAAAACACACCGAACAGTTTTGTAGAGTGGGTAGGTGTCCTATAGGGGGCACTCTTTTTCCGCTGTTAGCTGTTATGCTAGCAGTTATATTTTTTAGTTTGCCCATCGTTAATTAAAGGTGCATTGTGGAAGTTTGACAGGCAAAACATGTATAGAAATAATAAATGTCTTCTTCATACATTCTCCTGCAATGCCCTGGTCCTGTAGAATGAGCCCTGGCATTTTTACTGTGATTGCCTGTTTTTCTGTAAAATCACAGAAAAAGAGAGATGCTCGGGTCGAGCAGGCTGCTTCATGCGCGTTCACGCTCAGGCATCGCCCGTAGCATTTGCTATCCGTAGCTTTAGCAGCAGAGAGAGAGGCAGTGCCACTTTGTCGCTGTTCCTAACGCCTAGTGACAAAGCTAGCTACATTTCTGAGGACCCTTAGCTACTTTCTGTAGAACTTTCTTCTAGATATTTCCTGCAAATTAGCAACAAAATAGCCATTTTCACTCCGAACCGTTCTTCGGTTTGATGTTGTTTCAGCTGTCATCAAGGATATAAATGTTACAGACACTGTGAATGTTACTAGAGTGTAGCTCACCTAGTAAGACGTTGGACTTTCATGCAGAAGACCTGGGTTTGATTCTGGATGTGAACATAGTTCATTTAAAGTTTCTTTTTTTACATTAATGGTATATTTTTTTACAGTAAGACGCCCAAATTTTTATTTGAGACTCGCCGAACGGCATTGAATTCACAGATAAAAAAGATGTGGGTTCAACTTTCATTTTGGAACAATTTTTCAAGCAAGGGAAGGGAATGATCTGAGCATGCAGGAGGACTGACCCATCATAAACCTTTGTCGGCTGTGCTGAAGAGAAAGGTACAGAACCACATTATTTAATTAATTAGCTGCACGTTCTCCTGTCCTCCGGGCCACACACACACACACACACACACGGGACTGTCTCAGCTGTTATTTTCGTTAAGGAGTGTGCACGTACAGCATGCACGCCTCGTGCACGAGCCTACTATTGAAGCTGCCGTTACGCTTTTGGCCTGAGGGGGCAATCACGAGCATAACAATTCAAAACTCCATAAAGTCCCTTTAAAAGCACAAGAAGAAAAAGAAGAAGTTTGCTTCTTCTGTTGGCATCATGGGAGTAAAAGTAAGAGAGTGATCAATTTGGAGGTGAAGCAAGACCTAAAACCAGAGTGAACGTTAGCGTGGCCTACCCTAGTTTGAGAGAAATAAAGGAGGCAAAAAAATACTGATGGTGACCTGGCTATGTTGCTACTTGACTTGTAAGTAATAACATTTTTAGTCCAGCAGTGTGGATCTTTTTACGTTGATTTTAGCATTAGTTGGCTCATGTTGTGTTAGCTCGTTGTTAGCGCTAGCTACAGCAGGCTGCTGCGGGGTTGTTTAGGACAATTGTCATTCCACTTTCAACCAAACATGAAACTGGTCAAGTTTCTAACGCAACAATCATTGAGATCACAGCTCTAGCTTAACGTTTGAAAAACTACGCTGAAAAAAAATATTCACGCAACACTTTTGTTTTTCCTGCACGTCTAATCAGCCTTGATGTGCCACACCAGTGGGATGGATTATCTTGGTAAAGGATAAATGCTCACTAACACACATGTAGACGGATTTCAGAACAGTACTGAGTCGTGGACGTTTTGTGCATGTAGACACATTTTCAGATGTTGTAGTTCAGCTCTTTAAGCCACGCTTCCAGAATACAACAGAATACTGGACACAACAAACAATTAACCATAAAAACTTCATGTTATCTTACCCTTTCGACCCATTTGTTGCACCCTATCTGCCAAATTGCCACATGGCAATCAATCAATCAATCAAAGCTTTATTTATAAAGAGCCTTCTGCGACCTACCAACCATATAACAAACTAGCATACTAGCTAATATAATTAGCCTAGCTCTGGCTTCACTTCCTATTTAGTTGCTCCAAGCCAGGAACATTGATTCATCAGGGGGGGGGGGGATTGATGGATGTTTCAGGATCCAGTCATTACAAACGGGACGTCCACGCTGATTGGATAAGGTTTTTCCAGGATTGCACATTTCAGAGGTGATTGAAATAAAAAAAAATCTATATATTTTTTTTTTACTATTTTCAATAAAACGTTGTTGTCGTCTTCCTCCGCTTATCCGGGTCCGGGTTGCGGGGGCAGCATCCCAACTAGGGAGCTCCAGACCGTCCTCTCCCCGGCCTTCTCCACCAGCTCCTCCGGCAGGACCCCAAGGCGTTCCCGGACCAGATTGGAGATGTAACCTCTCCAACGTGTCCTGGGTCGACCCGGGGGCCTCCTGCCGGCAGGACATGCCCGAAACACCTCCCCAGGGAGGCGTCCAGGAGGCATCCTGACCAGATGCCCAAACCACCTCAACTGACTCCTTTCGATCCGGAGGAGCAGCGGTTCTACTCCGAGTCCCTCCCGAATGTCCGAGCTCCTCACCCTATCTCTAAGGCTGAGCCCGGCCACCCTACGGAGGAAACTCATTTCGGCCGCTTGTATCCGCGATCTCGTTCTTTCGGTCATTACCCAAAGCTCATGACCATAGGTGAGGATTGGGACGTAGATCGACCGGTAAATCGAGAGCCTGGCTTTCTGGCTCAGCTCCCTCTTCACCACGACAGATCGGCTCAGCGTCCGCATCACTGCAGACGCCGAACCNCACACACACACACACACACACACACACACACACACACACACACGGGACTGTCTCAGCTGTTATTTTCGTTAAGGAGTGTGCACGTACAGCATGCACGCCTCGTGCACGAGCCTACTATTGAAGCTGCCTTTACGCTTTTGGCCTGAGGGGGCACTCGCGAGCATAAAAATTCAAAACTCCGTAAAGTCCCTTTAAGAGCACAAGAAGAAAAAGAAGAAGTTTGCTTCTTCTGTTGGCATCATGGGAGTAAAAGTAAGAGAGTGATCAATTTGGAGGTGAAGCAAGACCTAAAACCAGAGTGAACGTTAGCATGGCCTACCCTAGTTTGAGAGAAATAAAGGAGGCAAAAAAATACTGATGGTGACCTGGCTATGTTGCTACTTGACTTGTAAGTAATAACATTTTTAGTCCAGCACTGTGGATCTTTTTACGTTGATTTTAGCATTAGTTGGCTCATGTTGTGTTAGCTCGTTGTTAGCGCTAGCTACAGCAGGCTGCTGCGGGGTTGTTTAGGACAATTGTCATTCCATTTTCAACCAAACATGAAACTGGTCAAGTGTCTAACGCAACAATCATTGAGATCACAGCTCTAGCTTAACGTTTGAAAAACTACGCTGAAAAAAAATATTCACGCAACACTTTTGTTTTTCCTGCACGTCTAATCAGCCTTGATGTGCCACACCTGTGGGATGGATTATCTTGGTAAAGGCTAAATGCTCACTAACACACATGTAGACGGATTTCAGAACAGTACTGAGTCGTGGACGTTTTGTGCATGTAGACACATTTTCAGATGTTGTAGTTCAGCTCTTTAAGCCACGCTTCCAGAATACAACAGAATACTGGACACAACAAACAATTAACCATAAAAACTTCATGTTATCTTACCCTTTCGACCCATTTGTTGCACCCTATCTGCCAAATTGCCACATGGCAATCAATCAATCAATCAAAGCTTTATTTATAAAGAGCCTTCTGCGACCTACCAACCATATAACAAACTAGCATACTAGCTAATATAATTAGCCTAGCTCTGGCTTCACTTCCTATTTAGTTGCTCCAAGCCAGGAACATTGATTCATCAGGGGGGGGGGGGATTGATGGATGTTTCAGGATCCAGTCATTACAAACGGGACGTCCACGCTGATTGGATAAGGTTTTTCCAGGATTGCACATTTCAGAGGTGATTGAAATAAAAAAAAATCTATATATTTTTTTTTTACTATTTTCAATAAAACGTTGTTGTCGTCTTCCTCCGCTTATCCGGGTCCGGGTTGCGGGGGCAGCATCCCAACTAGGGAGCTCCAGACCGTCCTCTCCCCGGCCTTCTCCACCAGCTCCTCCGGCAGGACCCCAAGGCGTTCCCGGACCAGATTGGAGATGTAACCTCTCCAACGTGTCCTGGGTCGACCCGGGGGCCTCCTGCCGGCAGGACATGCCCGAAACACCTCCCCAGGGAGGCGTCCAGGAGGCATCCTGACCAGATGCCCAAACCACCTCAACTGACTCCTTTCGATCCGGAGGAGCAGCGGTTCTACTCCGAGTCCCTCCCGAATGTCCGAGCTCCTCACCCTATCTCTAAGGCTGAGCCCGGCCACCCTACGGAGGAAACTCATTTCGGCCGCTTGTATCCGCGATCTCGTTCTTTCGGTCATTACCCAAAGCTCATGACCATAGGTGAGGATTGGGACGTAGATCGACCGGTAAATCGAGAGCCTGGCTTTCTGGCTCAGCTCCCTCTTCACCACCACCATTTTCAATAAAACATTTATTTTATTGGCTGCCATCAGAATGTGGAGGGCGTTTGAAGCAATTTGGCAAAACCTTGTCAAGAAAAATATCTACCACACCTTTAAAGCATACATGTGGAATATTTCGATTAGCACCTTCATCAGAAACGGGTCAAAAGAAGCAGTTCAGTGTCCACAATTATGGCAAAGCTACAGAAAAGTTTGATGCTTAACCACATTGTTTCTGGTTCTTAACCCTTATGCGACCTTAGTGCATTTTTTTGTGCTCAAAGGACAAAAACGTTAGAAAATTAAAGGGTTATGTAAGAGTTAAACTCGTCACACCTTAGAAATGACTTAAATCTGTCATTAAAAACCCACTCGTGGTGCTGATGAGTGGATGGAAACTTATGACCAAACGTTGGGTCATATATTGTTTTTCTGACTGTATTTTAGAGGAAAACCACAAAACCTCTCATGCTCTCTGCACAGCTTGTGGCAGGCGAAGAGGAAACTAAAATGGACGTGTGAGCGATGCGTTTTAGGGTACGCAGCGATTCAGTTCTTTCTGGGTTACATAAAGTTGCCTTTTGCTGCAGAGCAACACCACTGCAGTCACTGGACATGCCAGTTCACTTCCACATCTGTCAGCACTTATAAAGTCAGAATGAGATGATTTATTGTGGAAATGTTGCAGAACTCTGGTTCGGTTTTCATTTCAAAGATCGTCCCAGTGAGGTCAGATTTAATTGTCCAGTTCCCCGCAGCGAGGCACAGAGCACAACCCAAATCAAGTCGAATCAGCACTAGCTGGAGGCTGGAGCAAAAGTCAGATCAAGGCCAAAACAGCACAGATGAGAAAGCTCTACTGGGAGCTCAATAGGAAGTCGGTCCACCGTGAAGTGATGCTCAGATCCATGTCAGGGATAAACCTTTCTGCTCTTCGTGAGAACTCAAACCTGGTTCATGTTAGAAGTTCTTTAATCAGCTGTTCCTGCTGCAGCCTGGAGAACACGCAGAAGGAACACCAGAACGGTTCTGCCAGAACACCCGGGTCAAGCTATTTCTACTCAGTTGACCCAGTGTTTCCTTAAAGAGCAAGTCACCCCCTACCAGAGTCTCACTCCACTCCCACTTCCTGTTTGAAAAATGCAACAAATGCTGTTGCCTTGCAGACCGAGAGGGCGGAGTTGCTAACAAATACACACACACACAGGCTCACAACAACATTGTGACATCATAATGTACCAGCTAACATCATGGTGTACCTGTTAGCCAATAACAATGGCAGATTTACAATCAAATGCAGTGCAGAGTTTTTACCTGAAGAGGGCGCAACACTGACAGTTTTAGGCAGAATATTTCCATTTAAACTAAGATGCACTAAAGTGCCGAATTATTGACTTCACATGTCTGCAGCACGATTAGACACTCGTTTATATAGTTTGTCAGCAAAAAAAAAGTTGATTTGGGGTGACTTGCTCTTTAAATAACAGCTTCCTTGGGAGACCACGGTGCCATGAGTCCGCCGTTGTCAACACTCCCGTCTCCTACCGGGAGTGCAACGCGGAACCGGGAGTGTTGACTCGGCTAGCTGTGTTGACGCGGAGCCGGGAGCCGTGTGGACACTCCCAGAGTCGGAATCGTCAACAATGGTGGACTCAACCGGCCCAGCCCGATAGCCTCCACTATCCTTGGTCATATATGAAGCTCTAGTTTTGTTGCCCAGCAGCAGCAGCCACACCAACATGTTATGTTTCAACCGATTTAACCCATCTTTGACCAAGCAGCATAGTAAACCCCCAGATTTCCCCCCATTCAGCCAGCAAACTGTTAGCCAGAAAAATGCGGTTGAGTGACTCAAAAGCGAAGCAGCGTCAACTAAGAGCTGCAGTGTTTCTGTGATCTCTCTCAGAAATCCACAAGTGACCAACACGACTACCGCCTTGCATCAGAGCCGGCTCGGCTGCCCCGGGAAACGGAAGCAACTGTTCCCGGGCAGGAGACAGGAGAGGCGGGCTGCTCAAGTTTCTTACGGGGCAGCCAACTCTCGCACATCGAGACACACGCATGTGACCCTCTTCGCACGCTCTCATGCCACACCTCCAACATCTCACGCTGATTCTGGGGTGCTCACCCCAGCGCTGCTTCTCTAAGCGTTTCCATTTAGCACGGCAACGTTATTAGCAGAAAACAGCGAGAACGTCTCATTGTGCCAGACGGCAGGTCTCCATGGACGTCACTAGGATTGAGATATGGGGGGGGGCTTAGCCCCAGGAGCTTGACCTTGAACATTTTTTTCACACCCTGCAAAAACTTTGTCAATTAATTCATTATCTGAAGAACATTTAACAAAACCTATTATTTTATCACTTTCTTTTCCTTTCCTACCTTTGTGCATTTTCTCTTCTTTTTATAAAAAATAACACTTAATCAGTTCATTAGTGGGATCTGTGTTGAAGAAAGATTTTATATAAGTCCATTAAAAATTACATATGTTATATTTCCAAATAAAGCTATTCATTTCAGTCTACTGCACTTAACAGGGGGAAATGTTGTAGTCATTTATTTAATTTGTTTAATTACAACTTGCTTAATGATAAATGTTACTGAAATGTGACAAAGAACAAATGAATAATTGTCAAACTTTTATTCTGCCAAATGAGTGTGCAGTTGACAGTTTTAATATATGAATAACACTGATATGATATGGAATAAAGGAGTATGTAATTAACAATTACAAGACAAAATAACAGTATATATAAAAATTAGGGCTGGGACTTGATTAAAATTTTTAATCTAATTAATTAGAGGCTTTGTAATTAATCTAAATTAATTGCATTTTAATCGTTCAGGAAAATGTGCTCTCAAAGCAAAACTTAATTAAAATTATGAGACAGAGAATCAAACATTAAACATAGTTATTACTGTAAAACTAAAGCTTTTAATAAAAAAATGCATTTTAATTAACCAAATGTCACTGTGTGATATGAAACAAGACCCAAATCAACTAAAATTTATAATTACAAATAGAAAATGCCTGCAAAGGGTTCCTGAGCCTTTAAATAGTCTCTCTGTCTAGTTGAATGACTGAAATAAATTTGACTTTGCACCAGATTCTAATTTTTCCAGTTTTACTTGTTTGTATAATTGGGAGTTTTTATTAGCATTTCTACTCATAATGTAGTAAAAACACATGAATAATAATACTTCAAAATGACAGTAGAACAGGCACAAATATGATCTAGGACTTGAATGTACTAACTTTTAACACCAGAGCAGGCGTGGCATATTCTGAGAATGATCAGGAACACTAACTGGTTCCAGTTGGATGACTGGAGGATGATGGGAAGATAAAAGATCATGGCGAGGAAATAATGATGTGACGAACAGGTGAGCGGACCTTCCTTACATGGGAAGTCCTGATGTCACGTTAATAAGGGGATGCTGCAGACCCGCAGATTCACGCCTGCAGCAGCGAATCTGGTGTGATCTCCAGCCTGATCACAACTTCCTCGTTCCTCGTTGCCCCTGATGCACTTAAGCATCCGCCCCTCAGCTGATGACAGCTTCAACACACCTGCTGGTTAATGAAAGTAATGCATGCGATGATGTTTAGACAGAGACTCGTCTCAGAAACGTATAACTCCCCGACAGAATTGTTTAGAAAATCATCAGAAAAGTTTCAGAGTGTTTCTGTTTTAACTTAAACTTCTGTTTTCAACTTTAAGACACGTTGTTTGTGATTGTTTACAGAGTAGTGAGAACACGGAGCGTTCTCCCAGCGGCAGCCAGGTGCCTCTCGTTTGTCTGACTACTTTCATAAACTACTGTTAGGGCACAGAATCATTCTGTCTGGTGCTTTCAGCGCTGCACAGATGTTACGTAAATGTTAAAAATATAGCTTACCGCTACTTTTGTAGCTTCCGGTGCCACCGGGCGGCTGCAGCAGAAACGATCTCTGAAAAATGTCCACGACACGAACTCCGTTGTTGTCTGGAAGTTTTTTTTTTCAAGTTAAGAAAAGAGGCGGACGTGTTTCCTAAATCCTGCATCAGTCCAAGCAAGGCAACTTCTTTCTGTTTTTATTCCGTTTTAGTAGCCATTAGCGCTGTGCATTGTTGTGTGCGTCAGTGACATTCGGTCTACGAGGAAAACGTGCAATGACAAAGGTTCCGACGTGCTCGAAATGCAAGCTGCGATTAAATGCGTGAAATGTTTTTAACGTGTCGTTTTTTTCTAATTAATCATAATAACGCGTTAAAGTCCCAGCCCTAAAAAAACTCAAAATGATAGGGGGGCTTGTGATTATTTTAGGGGTCTGAAGCCCCCCTAAAACGGACCTAACGACGTCAGCGCAGGTCTCTTTCCAAAACGTCTTCTGTAATTTTCTAGTTGATGTTGTTAGTTTCAGAATTGTTTATCTTGCACAATAATAATTTAGCTTTATTTTTTATATTATATTGTCATATTTTATATTATCTGGGGATCGAATCCCGCCCGGGCCCTCGTTTCTCCACCTTGTCACACTAGTATTACTATTATTAGCATTAGAAGTAGTAGTATAGGTAGTAGTAGTAGTGGTAGTAGTACTAATTGTAATAGCATTAGTGGTACCACTGTAATCAGTAATAATAGAAACCTATGCTCACATCTATTTGTATCAGAGGAGTGACCAAGTCACTGCTTTGCAAGTCACATGTAAGTCTCTTTCCAGTCAAGTCTCGAGTCAAGTCCAAGTCAAAGACAACCAAGTCCAAGTCGAGTCCAAAGTCAGTGATGTGGAAATCCAAGTCAAGTCCAAGTCCTTAACTTAGAATTTTCAAGTCATAATCAAGTCATCTGTCCAACTTCAATTTAATGACAATGATAATAAATAAATTCCAGGAATAAAATTTCTTAAAGCTTCATTTATTTGCCCCGACATCAGAAAGTGAGACTGATTATAGACAAGAGCTGCTGCGTTCAGCAGATGTAACCCAGAGCGAAAAACGATTCAGGATTTTGTCCGTGTCGAGCCACTTTTGTGCCAAAATACCAAATATGCTCAAGTCATCAAGTCAACAGATGTAAGTCGATTCAATTCGCAAGTCATTGGAGTTCAAGTCCAAGTCAAGTTGCAAGTCTTTATAGATTTTAACAAGTCAGAAGTCATTAAAATGGTGACTCAAGTCTGACTCGAGTCCAAATCATGTGACTCGAGTCCACACCTCTGATTTATGTAGCAGAAACTTGATTCGTTCAGGATGAGTTTCTTGATTTTGTTTTTAGATTTTATTCTGTTTGTCAGACATTCGATCAAATTAAAATCTAGACTCACCCTGAAAAACACAAAGGTATTCTTTGTCTTCTTCCCTCTGGCTCGTTAAACTCAACACCAACAGAATCAAATACTGAGATGCTTTTAAAATATTTACTGTGATGTTCTAAGATCCCATCCTGGAAACGTGGCTCTGATCCGCTCTTCCAGCAGAAAATCCTAAACAAACCTGATCTGAATTGCAGGACTCATCGATGGAAGGTCTGAGTGACACGGACAGCGAGAGCAACTTTCCTCTGATGATCCCTCAGGACTACCTGGGTCTGGCCTTCTTCTCCATGCTCTGCTGCTTCTGGCCGCTCGGCATTGCCGCCTTCTACCTGTCGCAGAAGGTACGCAGGTACCATCTCAGATTCAATCTCTGGCAGGAAAGGATGAAATAAGCACTCCTCAGGGAATGTTCAGTTAATTTATCCACTTCACCATCGGTTAGTCATCTTTTCAGATGAAGGTCCAACAAGGGCCCCACGACAGGCTCATCTGTACAATAATGCGTCATAAATGATGGACGGCAAAGAGAGTTAGCGATGTTACCTGCAGGCCGAGACGAGGGTGCACGCCCTCAATCAGCAGACAGTTCAGCGTTCTACTGTTGAACGTCATTGGCCCTTCGTAGTCGTACAGCCAACTGGTGATTGGTTACCAACACTTCCACTAATCAGGAGAGGTAATGCTCTCCCACTACACACGTTTATGATCGCCTGATTAGTCACCTTCACCAACAGGTAGAAATCGTAAGATTCATCCAGACAACAAAGCTCATTCTGTGGCTAAAATACCCCAAAATGTCCAATACTTCCCTGTGGTGTTACCTGAAATAATTCACCTAGGACCTCTATGATCCGCCTTCACTTCAAATCACAAACAAATCAGTTAAATACTAAATAAACAGTATTGCCAAAAATAATAATATGAATAGTAATAATAATTATTCTTATAGTAAAATAAATAATATTAATAATATTTTTATTAATAATAATAATTTGATGGATTTCTTTCCTTGTATTATGCTGTTTGAATGCTGGTTGCTTGGTTACCATTCTAACAAACAGCAACAACAAATGAATCCACTATTGTTGCTTCTATTTGTGCTTTTATCTTTGGCACAAATTTGTAAAACTTGTTGAATTTTTGTACTCTTGAAAGTTTTTCTCTAAACGTCTTTAATCTGTGGTCAACAGGAACGTGTGGATTAGATCAATTAAGATTAAATCAGAGGCAATCAACACAAACCTCCTCCTGATGGGTCTCAGTGACCTCAAACTGGGTTCAGGCTCTGAGAGCAGAGGGAGAGCTGCTGGGTCCCAGAGGATTCAGAGAGGGAACATATTGTGGGATTAGAGTGAGATTGGGTCGAGAGGAGGAGAAAAGCCGTGGAACGATGACAAATACTTCTCTTTATGGTGCAGATTTTAAAATCACTAATCCTGATCTGTCTTCTGTTTTCCAGACTAACAAGGCTTTGGCTCA
Source organism: Nothobranchius kuhntae (assembly GCA_006942095.1). Classification (NCBI taxonomy): domain Eukaryota; kingdom Metazoa; phylum Chordata; class Actinopteri; order Cyprinodontiformes; family Nothobranchiidae; genus Nothobranchius; species Nothobranchius kuhntae. The sequence continues at coordinate 418,495 of SSNQ01000521.1, forward strand.
GGGAGATTTTCAGGGGGCCAACGCAGCCTCTCGCCAGGCTCTGTGGCTCTCTGTGCTCTCCATCATGTTCGGAATCGTCACCTACATCTGCGCCATTGCCGCCTTGATCTCATACCTGTCTGCAAAACCTCCATAAGGCCAGCTCCTCCCACACAAACGGGATCATCCGCACATAAAACATCTGTAAAATATTCCCACTCAGACTCCATCGTTCATGGTCAGCTGAGAGGAAGACAGAAGCTTCCAGTCGCTTCACTCTGAGCTGCAGCAGCCGTTCTTTATAAGGAAAACAGAAAATGTGTTAGTTTTCTCCATCCTGCCGGAAGCAGAAACCTAAACAATATGGTGGAGATGAGGTCCTCCATAGATCCCAGATTTCCTGCAAAAATCCCAGAAATCTCTCAGAGATCCCAAAAACCTTCCAGAGATTCAAGAACCCCTGCAGAGTTCCCAGGATACCTCCAGAGATCCCAGAACTCCTTCAGATGTCCCAGAAATTCTCCAGAGATCCCAGAAATCCTGCAAAGATTCCAGATCTTCTGTAGAATTCCTAGAAATCTTTGAGAGCCCAGAAATCCTGAAAAGATCCCAGAGCTCCTGAAGAGTTCCCAGGAATCCTCCAAAGATCCCAGAACCCCTGCAGAGTTCCCAGGAATCCTCCAGAGATCCCAGAACCCCTGCAGAGTTCCCAGGAATCCTCCAGAGATCCCAGAACCCCTGCAGAGTTCCCAGGAATCCTCCAGAGATCCCAGAACCTCTGCAAAGCTCTCAGAAATCATCCAGAAATCCCTGAATTTTTACAGAGTTCACAGAAGTTCTGCAGAGGTCCCAAATAAATCCCTGAACTCCTGCGGTTTCCAAATCTCCTCCAGAGATCCTAGAACTCTTCCGTAAGTTTCTTCTCGTCTCACAGCCAGCATCAGCTCATGTCCACCTGCAGAGAGGACTGCCTCTCACGTGTTTTCTTGCCTCCTTTCAGAAGAAAGTGCCATAATATATCTAAAATAATTCAGCAGTATTTCTAAATAAAAATGTTACTTCTGAGAACATTTAGGTGGTTTTTAGCTGCAGATCTAAAGTGCCAAAATAAGATGTTCAAACGAGTCATTTTCCTTCTGAAGAGATATTTGAAAAGCGAACCTGGTGGCTTCTGTGGAACGAGAACGACCTTCATAAATGCGTAAAACTCAAGGCTGAACTTCAGACGAGCAGAACAACAAGGCAAAACAGCAGAAATACAAAAGATGGATGAAAGAAGCGATCGAGGTAAGGAGACGTGGATGCGGGACCATGAACAGGGACGATGGGGTTTACTCGTTGGGTCGCGCATGGGACTGCATCGTTGCAGGGGGAGAGCGGGCAGCAGAGGGCGACAACGTCCTCTGCTGCCCGCGGATAAACGAAGTAGGAAGTGACGCCACCATCGGCGTCAGCTCTGACAAAGTTTGCAGCCGCAAACGAAACGTTGCAGGTAAATAAAACCGTTCTGTTTTTAAAAGAACGGAAAGATGGAACGTTTTAGTAAGGATTCTACGCAACGTTTGATCAACGAGACCCCCGGTCCAGAAAAGAGAACCCAATTCTGTTTTCATAGCCGACTACAAACAACTGGCTTTGTCATACGAAGGTGGAGGACACCTTGTTCTCGTCAGATGATTCAGCTCCACTGTGCCTGCACGTCTTCAACATCCTACAGAAACAAACCTTGTTGCGTCGTGGGACAAATAAAAGATTTCTGTCGCTCTGGTTTCCATCCACCCTAACCCGAAGGCGTTTCCATCAAGTCAGTCAGACTGAGGTTCGGTCACTCTCAAGTGTGAATATTTGAATTAAATCAATAAATCCTAATGAATGCACTTAAATGAAAAGATTTTCCTCTCTTTTTATTTGAAAATAATTAATAAAAACTGAATATTTATGCTTTCTAATAAAAGAAGACTTGGGGGGGGGGGGGGGAATCAGAGGTTTTTGGAGTAGCGCCGTCTCACGGAGTCTCTGTAGAACTGGAAGACCTTCTCCGATGCTTTCTGGCTGACGGCTACACATTCCTGCAGCTGTGGACGAAGGGAAAGCCAAACGACGGAGTCAGAGGAACGAACAGGAAGCCGTAAAGGAATTAGAAACACAAACACACAGCCCGCTTCATCGCCCACCTCCTGGACCGAAAATGAACCTTTGGTCGATGACATCATCACTCTTCGTTCTGTGCTGTCGATGGCAAAAGTCATCAACGCTCGACTTTCCTTATGGAAGAAAAAACAAAAGGTCAGCATTAGCCTGCGCTGTTACCATTAGCAACCAGCCGGAGGCCCAGAACTACCAAATGAGCTACTTTAATGTTTGAGTCACACTAAACACTTTGTGCATTTCCTAAAATATCTTAAAGAGCAAGTCACCCCCAAATCAGCTTGTTTTTCTGATAAACTATATAAACGCGTGTCTAATCGTGCTGCAGACACGTGTCGTCAAAAGTTTTGCACTTTTATGCATTTTAGTAAAAATTGAAATATTCTGTCTAAAACTGTCAGTGTTGTGCCGTTGTCAGGTAAAAACTCTGCCCTGCAGTTGAATTTAAATCTGCCATCGCTATTGGCTAAGAGGTACCCTGGAACGTTAGCTGGTACCATATGATGTCACAATGTCGTTGTGAGCCTGTGTGTGTGTATGTTTTGTATGGTAGGGGGTGACTTGCTCTTTAACTTGTTTGTGATTTATCCTCGTTATTGTTGCTTGGAGAACATGGATGCTCTCATTTTGGTCTCCAGTCAGTCACAACGTGCCTTCTCAGGTCTTTTCTCAGGTTCCTCCCAAAGTTGTCTCACATTTCAAACAGAAACTAAACAGAGAATCCTTCCAGGCACCCACAAAGACCCAGGGACCCAGGTGCGAAGCCCTGCGGCTCAGGAGGAAGCTAAGAACCTCTCGCAAACATTGAGATATTTTGGAAACTCCCTGGTAAATGTAGTCGTGGCCCAGAGAGAAACTCTGCAGGTGAAGTAAAGGTCAGCACCCACAGGTTTTTAACCACGGATGGATGTGTGGTCTGCTGAAATGATGTCGACTGCACCGGGGTCGTTTGTGCCGAATTCCTGGGAGCTGTTTTTCTACAGGCTCGTCTTCATCAGAGCTTCGCATCAATTAAAACCTGAAAAGAACTAAAGGAGTCTTTGCTTCAAATTCCTTTCAGATTTACTTTCTCCTGAGCTGCTGTGGGATCTGCGATGATGTCACCGTCCGCACCGATGGCGCACGTCACTCCACAGAAAAGACAGCTCATGGACAAGCCTGCATCCATCAGAGCCATGCAGGCCGCATTCAGGCAGCAGGACAGGAGCTGAGGAGCAGGTCAAGGAAGAAGAAAGGCTCCGCCCCAGTGGCTCCGGGGAGTTTTAGTAAAGGATACCGAGCCGTCGTCATGCAGCACCTGAAGGATGAGGGTCAGCGAGGAGCGAGGATGAAGAGACAAGAGAAGAGCTGCCTCACACGTTTCTCTCACACACTGCTCCTGTGACTGCTCCCTCACACCTAGAAAATTCAAAACGGGAGAATCAGCAGAGATAGAGACAAGCAGCTCTCTGCCTCCCCCTGGTGGTGTGTCACAGTAAAACACGTTTCATGATGTAAAGTTGTTCTGGCATTAGGGTTATAATTACGTTACTGAGAAGAGATTAAATATTTTAAACAGCAGAGGTTTTTGTACTTGTGTGTGTTAAAGACGCTCAACTAAATATGTTTTAGAAACTCTTCTGAGGCTTTGTTATTAAGATTAAAGCCCCATCATCATCATCATCACTCTGGTGAAATTCGTTCTCTGCATTCGACCCATCCCTGAGGGAGCAGTGAGCTGCAAACATGTCTGCGCCCGTTTAAAGAGCAAGTCACCCCCAAATCAGCTTTTTTTCTGATAAACTATATAAATGTGTGTCTAATCGTGCTGCAGACACGTGTCGTCAACAGTTTTGCACTTTAGTGCATTTTAGTTAAAATTTTAATTTTCTGCCTAAAACTGTCAGTGTTGTGCCGTCGTCAGGTAAAAACTCTGCACTGCATTTGAATTTAAATCTGCCATCGCTATTGGCTAAGAGGTACCCTAGAACGTTAGCTGGTACTATATGATGTCACAATGCCATTGTGTGCATGTGTGTGTGTGTGTATTTGTTAGTGGCTCCACCCTCTCGGTCTGCTAGGCAACAGCATTTGTTGCATTTTTCAAACAGGCAGTGGGAGTGGAGTAATACTCTGGTAGGGGGTGACTTGCTCTTTAATCACACGAAACAACCTCTTAATGCTGAGTGTTAAGCAGGGAGGCATCGGGTCCCATTTTTAAAGTCTTTGGTACGACCCGACCGTGGATTTGACCCCTGATCGCCCAGTCCCAGGGCAGAAACTCTACCGTTAGCTGGTAGGAGGAAAATGCTATAAAAGTGCTAAATGTTTTACATCTAGGTCTGAAACGATTCCTCGAGTACCTCGAAAAATTCGTGTACAATTCTCAAACTCTCTGCCTCGAGGCTTCGTTTAATTCATGTTTAATTAATTCATGGCTTAGCAATCGCCCGGGGTCGTGTTTCACCCGGACCGAAATAAGTGATGCACATACACACTGCACTGAATGCACACGCGAGTAGCGAATGTAACCTAACTTTCTCTTAAGCCATGGCGGACGACGTGGACCCCGGTGGAGTGCGAAAAAGACAGAAAAGGTCAAAGGTGTGGGAGCATTTTTCACTTCGTAAGGCGGAAAACGTAGTCCAGAGTAAATACTGTAAAATGGATGTCGCCTACCACAACACCTCATCCTCCATGCTGCAGCACCTGACCAGGAAACATCCATATGTAAATGTCTCTTCTGCAAGCGGACTCCGAGGTCCGCTTTGCGACTTTTTCGTTTGTAGCACTCAGTTTCAGCTCACACTGCGTCTGGTAGCAACACGTAAGATCTAAAAATGTGCTAAAAATAGCAGTTTTTACACAACACGTCAGACTTTTTATTGTGTTGTTATTGACGTCTGCTGTCCCTCGGGATCGCTGCAGGAGGACACGGGTGTTTATGAGAGGAAAACAAAAGAAAGTAAATAAATGTTTTGTGATCAGTATAATTTGACATTGCATAAATAAAAAGGGGGTGGTGCTGCCGCAACCATCCTCTGCTACCGGTCCCCACTGAATGCTGTCTACGTGGTGGTTGTCGGTTCCTCCGTCAAGTAACTGGTCGTTGGTTCTCCTGTCTTCAATGGCTGCGTCAACACATAACCACGGCAAACATGCTTTCTCGACAATCCTTGTTAGTGTTAGACAAAAAGTGTAGAAATGAAAACGGACGTGTGCTCATAGGGAAACAGCTGGCGAGCCAGGTTTGCGCATGCGCCGTGAGCGGTTCTGGTGCCGTTTGGGCCGCAACCGCTCGCTGTGCTACTTCAACAGTTATCCTCCTAGTTTTTGTCTGGCTTGCCGGCTGGTAGATCCTCACACGAGGGGAAAACCGGCTCAGGTTGTTTACTTATGTTTTGCACAGACGCTTGTTTACTGTGAAGTAAAGTTGAAGTTTTGAAAACTAATTTTGAATAAAACTTGAAGAATAACTGGCAATTGCGTGCTCATTTTAGGAGCTCTTTCATATTTTATAACATGCTATTTGATATAATGGTTTACAAACACAAAAGGGTCAATTATTAGAGTACTCGATTAATCGATAAAAGATTCGATAGAGTACTCGATTACAAAAATATTCGATAGCTGCAAAAGTTTTAAAGGTAAAAGTGCACGAAGGTCATCAAGTGTAGAGCAAAATGTACCTGTTAGGAGTGGGATTTATTACTTTTATTTTTTAGATGAAACAGGAGATGACACCAGTTTTTTTTTGTAAAACCCCTCATAAATGGAAACGACTGAGTACATCACGTTTCTGCTTTAATACAATCACTTGGTGTTGTATTTGATGTGAGGATTCTGCAAACAGCAACAGCCCAAAATGTGTCTCAAACCTGGCGTTCACCTTTTGTTTGGTGACACACCTGTTCCTGTTGACATTTTGGCTCATATCTAATATTTAAAAGTGTTTGGTTTAAGAAAACAAAACAAAAATGACAATAATTCATTTGTTTTCCATTTTGGAAAATAAACTACCTGCTGGTCCCACTTTAGGCTGAAGCAACACCTCCAGAGTGGCCCGATCATAGATTTCTTTACTGACTTTGACCTCAGCAGGCCCGTAAACGCCAGCCATCACACTCGTATCCCCTTTGAAAACAAACAAACAAGGTAAACGGTTATTAGTATATTTCTAATTTTACAGAAGCATTCATTTCATTCCAGAACTGCGCTGCTCTGGGCGGCTGCATGTTGGAGTAGCTCTGTTGACGATAAGTAAGTTTTGCCTTTTTTGGAAATTTTTTTCTTCTAGTTACTCAAGAAAAACTGTATTTTTTGGACATTTTACTTTTCTGTTTCTGGTGCTGTGAAGCTTGGAGGATTTTTACTGCAATTTTTTCACTTTTTTCACTTATTGAGCATTTGTTATGATGCGTAACCATGGCAGCAAGCTGGTTTACAATCGGGAGCAGCTGATTAACATGGGAAAGGCTGAAATAATACCTCAACTGAAGCCACAAATCCCAAATGAGCTAAAACGCAAGAAGCGTGGGTGCAGACCAGGAGCGGGACGGAGACAGAGAAAGAGGAAATTCAAACCATCTCTTCCATCGATCATAATGGGCAATGTGAGATCACTGGCCAACAAGATGGAGGAACTCCAAGCCCTTTCAAGGACTCAGCCAGAGTTTCGGCAGTTTCGGAACCGCTGGAGGAGATAATACAAAGAAGGATTCTCCAGAGAATCAAGAAAATGATGGACAACCCTGAGCATTCTCTTCACAAGACTGTCCGACAACGGAAGAGTGTCTTCAGTCAGAGGCTTCTTCAGTTTGGCTGCAACACTGACCGCTACTGGAGATCCTTCCTGCCAACAGCCGTCGTAATATACAACACCTCTGGGATGACTTGATTATTATTATTATTCTGAGTTGCTACAGCAATCAGTTTTCCTCTGGGATTAATAAAGTATTTTTGAATTGAATTGAGTGAAGTAAGAAACACCTAGAAGGTAAACAAAACACCAGTCTGTGAAACGCCTGAACAACACTGGTTGATTTATTTTTTGCGTAAGAAAAGAAGCTTTGTGACAATTTTCAAACATAAAAAGGAAAACTTCAGCCAAAGGTGTAAAGGCCACGGGTTTAAGTCGAGGGAAAACGCGTTTAAACACGCTACACCGAACCTCATATCTACACATTCACTTCCTTTCTTCTGCATTTAAGATGTTTTTCGGTGAGCAGCGCTCCTCTGCGACTCACGCAGCCTGTTTGAGTCTAAATAAAAGACCAAATCACGGATATAAATGATGATTGTTACCCTGGACGAACGACGCCGAGCCGTCCGGTCTGGACAGCAGATTCTGTTCACAGCCAAACTCTCTGAGAGAAACATTATTAGAAGCAGAAACTTCCATCATGCCGCCTTCTTCGAGAATATGTTTGTCGCAGGAGAATTACGTCATCGGTTTTTTCTAAGTTAAACCGGGACATCGATTTGACACTTCTTTAAAAAACGTATTACGCGTTTTAATTTTTTATGATCATAAGTAACATTTTTAACAATAATCTTTTTTATATATGCTTCTGATCGTTTATTTAGTCATCATTTATTTTGAAAGTACAAAACGGAAAGCGCTATCCGTCGAGTTGTCAGTTAACCACTAGGAGGCGACAAAACCCCTTTAATCTCCAAAAAGACGACAATGCCCATTCTTTCATTTGTAAACACCATTTTAGAATGCTGCGTGAATAACCAGAAGCTGTGTTCGTCATTACTGGTTTCGTGTTTAACTTGATGCTGTTTTTGTGAAGCAAGTTGTATTTTTTGTTAAAGCAACTATTTTATTCATTTTACTATTTGCCTTCAAATTTTGATCTTCTGGGTAAACTAGCAGGTGCTCCGCAAGAGGACACCCGTTTTTGTTGCTTAATGTTTACAATTTAGGTAAAATTTTCAATAGCAAAAAATGCTTCTTCGGTTTCTATTTTTTTATTGATTTTGTTTTTGGTAATTGGTTCAAATATTTTAAATACATACTTGAAAGCATAAATGTTTCACAGAATGTTTGCTGTGCTATGAAAACCTGTTTCAGACCTTCTGGGCCTATAGGCTGTATAATCTAGTATTATCATAGTTGACTGTGTGCTTTGGAGGACCCACAGCACCCAAGTGGAGCTCGCTGCAGAACCACGAAGGCGGAGGATTAACTTGTTTCATATTTTATGACTTTAATATTTTGTTTTTAATGGATGTCTGATGAAGATCATTGTGATTTTATGACTTTGTTTTATTTAGTTTTGATCTATGTGAAGCACTTTGTGATTCTGTCTGTGATGAGTGGTATATAAATTTCACTTACTTTATATGTATCATGTTAAATATAATAAATCCTAAATACTAACTACATAGAAGTATAATTATACATATTTATACACACACACACACACAGATATAAATAAATATATATATCTATATATATGTGTGTGTGTGTAGCCTGCCTTTCTAAGTCTGAGACATAATCCAGCTCCCCCATAGCCCTAGTGACGATAACTGACGTTGAAGATGAATGAATGACTGACATTTTAAGATATACATCAATGCTGATGATTTTATTTTGCATGTAATTGATGACATAGATTGGTAAACTAAACCAAACGGCAAAACACCAGGCACTAATCAGTGTTGCACATGCAAGACACACGGATATCTCTTTTGTCTCTTATGTCATGCATGAAAACTCCATATCGTCTCTGAGAAGGTGAAAATGAAGGGAGACCGGGTTTCATCCTCATCCATATCGTGTGTAGTCACGAACAGACAGCCATTGCTGCGTTGTCTTCATCCACACTGATGATGTCTGGTGGGAGGACCTTTGCAGCAAAGAGTTGTTGGTTTCCCTTCACCCAGTTCCAGGCCACCATGATGTCACTCATCCCAGGCACGTCCTTTATGCAAAATGATAATGAATTCCAATAACAATGAAATGAGTCATGCTCTCGCCGTTGAATACAAATACACAAAAAACCAATTTAAAAACAATAAACATTCACTAGACGCTACATACCTGTACTTCTTTTCATTGGGTGACCTCCATAGTGTCTGGCTCTGTTGGGCTGAATTAACTTTGAAGAAAAGATTTTCCCCATGATATATTACAAACTCCCCATGTACTGGCAACTCACATCTTGGAAATTTCCTGCAAAGGATTCATACCCAGCCAGAGGAAATGTCTTCAGTAATTGTTGGCACCACCAACTCCTGATTACGGGCATGTCTGACTGATAATATAGACAAAGTGAAAAGTTCTTTATATAAATTGGTCTTGCAGTGCATTTTTTAAAATAACTATAAAAACTCACTGGAGCTAAATCAAAAGGCATGTCCAGGGTCTCATAGAGGGCATTCAAACTCCAACGGTACATCCACGAATGGCATTTAAACTGTAAGACCACTGACCATCATCGTGTAAGCCCCACAGTCACCCCCCGCTGCAGTTGGCCTCCACACTCTGCACATACGGTTTCTTTGGGAATCAAGTCCTTTGAAATGTCCTCTAATGTTTGGGAGCCAGTGACCAAATCCTGGGGGAGATTTTCCGGTAGAGCTTCGTTTCTCATGTATTTTACCATTCTCATGAGATCATTGTTGTCCTCCGACTGGTACTCATCCTGCGGTTCTTCCTTTGTCTCAGCAGCATCACCCCCGTCAGTGGCACCCTCTTTGGTCCTGAACATTTAGCCATTTAGCCACACTTTAGTGCAAGCACAACTGTCTGGGTTTGGCACGTGGGCAATGCCATGACCTCTTTTTCATGTCGAAGGCCGCCATCACCCTTCCCAGTCTGCTGCAGCATGACACTTTGGGCTCAGAAACTGATATGAACTTTGTTGAGGAAGGCCCTCCGACTGCGACATCAACTGAGAGAGGCACCCCTGCAGCAGCAGATGCGCTCTGGAGGCTCAAGCAGCTGTTTTCTCACATCCCCAAACATTCTGGCAGTCGCTACGTCTGACAGCACCTCTTCTTCCAGAATTGTGTGTGTGTGTGGGGTGTCTGATCTGTGAGAAAATGTCAATGATTTTAAGTGGATGCATTCGTATGGCGGAGGTCCACTCCTCACTTCAAAGTCCAAATTAGTATTGCAATCATCCAATTCACTCATTTGTTTTTGGCTCATACACCAGGTTTTTTTCTCTACAGGTATTGGTGAGCATGGTTTGAAGAACGATTTGCTGACTACAAAGATGCCATTTGTAGCATCAACGCACTGACACGACCGGTGCCGTGCCTCTGATATCTGTTGCCCCTTTGGCCTGTGCTTCCTGTTAATGTGCACCTGCAAGTTCTTTTTATTTAGCGTGATGCCGCAATGGCCGCACGTCACTTTCACCTGCTGGCGGACCTTTAATCGCCGTGAGGATGATGAGGACGACGACGGTCCTGTCTGTGCCGGAGGAGGAGGTCCAGTCTGTGGTGGAGGAGGAGGTGCTGTCTGTGGTGGAGGAGGAGGTGCTGTCTGTGGTGGAGGAGGAGGTGCTGTCTGTGGTGGAGGAGGAGGTGCTGTCTGTGGTGGAGGAGGAGGTGCTGTCTGTGCCGGAGGAGGAGGTCCTGTCTGTGGAGGTGGAGGAGGTGCTGTCTGTGCCGGAGGAGGAGGTCCTGTCTGTGGTGGAGGAGGAGGTGCTGTCTGTGGAGGAGGAGGAGGTGCTGTCTGTGGAGGTGGAGGAGGTGCTGTCTGTGGTGGAGGAGGAGGTGCTGTCTGTGCCGGAGGAGGTCCTGTCTGTGGAGGTGGAGGAGGTGCTGTCTGTGCCGGAGGAGGAGGTGCTGTCTGTGCCAGTGGAGGAGGACGTGATAATTTCTCCTTACATATGGCAAGATGTTTCACAAATGCCATTCTCCGCAGAATCGTTGACGGACAGTAACAGCAATGATAATGTGCCGTCTCCCTGCAGCCCAGGCTGCATTTTAAGATGACATAATCTAAAGTGGAAACAGAGCAGACGGATTAACTGTGTTACAGCGATGCTTTATGCAAAGTAGCACAACAGACTTCACCCGATACCAGATCAAGTACTTATAGAAAACTGCTAGCCTTGCCTTATGTTACTTATTGCTAATAAAAAAGAAGAAACTGACATAAAATAAATGACTAAACATTCATTTTGGAAAGAAGTAAAATGACCTTATGAAAAACAATCCTTTAATATTTCTCACGAGGAGATGTTTGGTTGTAACATCTGCAGCAAAATAAATAAATAAATAAATAAATGTGTTGAAAACTCACTCGAAAGAAAATGTTTCACAGAACAGAAAAATATTTACATCAGAATGTTCTAGAGTACAGATTGTGCATTGTACTATGCATTAAAAACGGGTTAAAAACGTTCAGTTTTTCAGCGTAAACTTTGTGTCATTATAAACATTTAGTTATTATATAATTATACATTATACAGCCAGTTTATACATTCATTGAACGCTTATAAAGGAATGATGGGCCACTACAGTTCTAAACAGTGTGTGTGTGTGTGGGGGGGGTGCACACATACAAGGTGGGGAATAGTAAATAATTTACTGGACAAATTTGAAATAATGCATACATACCTTCATGTTTTACAGCAATGCTCACATGATTCTCTACATGGTATTTAACCTTGTAAAAATCAGCATAAGCCATTTTACAGAAAGTGCAGTGAATGTTGCTGCAACAGCCGCCGCATCGCTCGATAGACTGAAGAGGATCCTGCCCTCTCCTCAGTATTGTTTGATGCATCTGTGAAGGTCAAACACACACAAGCACACATTCTAAATATGAAAACATTTTATAAATATCAGAATGCACACGCTGAGCACACTTTCATTTAATTTAGTTTGATTTGATTTTGTGTTAAACAAGTGCACTGGGAAAGTGTCACGCCTTGTCCTTCTCCCTGTTTGGTTCAGCCTGCGTCTCTGTTGATTACTCCCACCTGCCTCTCGTTTCCCAATCACCCAAGCTCCCAGCCCTCCTGTATTTAAACCCCTCCAGTTCTAGGTCTCTTGTCGTCTCATTGTTTGCATGTCCCGTGTGTCCGTGATTAAAATCCCTCTAAAACGTTTCTGCCTGCCTGCATTTGGATCCTCACCTCTGCTCCACTCACCGGCACGTCCTGACAGAAAGTCTACCGGGGTTTTAAAATACTTTTAAAATTGTGATTTAGTTTTGAATTAAAATTTTAAATTCAATTTTAGTTTTAATTTTTACCATTGGATAGGTAGTTTAGTTTTAGTTTAGTTTTGATTGTTTCTGTCTTCTTTAAACAAGACAAGACTACAAAATAGTATAAAAACTCAAAAAATGATCATGCTTTTTTTAAAACTGTATTGAGATGGGCCAGATTATCAACCATACGAATCAGGCAAGTACAAAAGATGTATGGCAGAGTGACGTTCAAATCCAGTAAACACAATAACAGCAGCTGTGCATTAAAAAGCCAAACAATTCATGCAGGTGCTACAATTCTATAGAAAACACTGACTGGCAACACAATAAAACTAAAGCCATGCTACCATGACTGCTATAATGCTTTAGGTTATTTTGCACATCCTCTTAAAGCTAGTCGTAAATAATCCCAAATAATCCTGTGACGCTTTCTCTCAATCTTTGTTTACAAGTGCTGGCCAGTAAATTAGAATATCATCAAAAGGTTGAAAATATTTCAGTAATTCCATTCAAAACGTGAAACTTGTACATTATATTCATGCAATGCACACAGNCATACCTTCATGTTTTACAGCAATGCTCACATGATTCTCTACATGGTATTTAACCTTGTAAAAATCAGCATAAGCCATTTTACAGAAAGTGCAGTGAATGTTGCTGCAACAGCCGCCGCATCGCTTGATAGACTGAAGAGGATCCTGCCCTCTCCTCAGTATTGTTTGATGCATCTGTGAAGGTCAAACACACACAAGCACACATTCTAAATATGAAAACATTTTATAAATATCAGAATGCACACGCTGAGCACATTTTCCTTTAATTTAGTTTGATTTTATTTTGTGTTAAACAAGTGCACTGGGAAAGTGTCACGCCTTGTCCTGTCTCCCTGTTTGGTTCAGCCTGCGTCTCTATTTATTGCTCCCACCTGCCTCTCGTTTCCCAATCCCAATCGCCCAAGCTCCCAGCCCTCCTGTATTTAAACCCCTCCAGTTCTGGGTCTCTTGTCGCCTCATTGTTTGCATGTCTCGTTTTAAATTCAATTTTAGTTTTAATTTTTACCATTGGATAGGTAGTTTAGTTTTAGTTTAGTTTTGATTGTTTCTGTCTTCTTTAAACAAGACAAGACTACAAAATAGTATAAAAAATCAAAAAATGATCATGCTTTTTTTAAAACTGTATTGAGATGGGCCAGATTATCAACCATACGAATCAGGCAAGTACAAAAGATGTATGGCAGAGTGACGTTCAAATCCAGTAAACACAATAACAGCAGCTGTGCATTAACCCTCTGATGCATGAATTATGAAATCTTCAACCATGATTTTTTTAACAATTTTTTTCATTGGTCTTTAGGTGTGAATGAAACAAATTACAACAAATTTTTTTGTAAAATTTTATAATTTACAAATAATTTATTACATGTCCACCTCAGTGGACAGCGTGCATTCTGAGCATGAAATATGTTGGCTTGGCTTACTGAAGTCCAAATGGAGGGGCTCAAATGCTATAAAGTCTTCAACAGCTGTGCTTAATAGCAAAAACAAATAAATAACCATTTTGAGTACCTGTCCACTTTAATGACCATTATGCATCAAAGGGTTAAAAAGCCAAACAATTCATGCAGGTGCTACAATTCTATAGAAAACACTGACTGGCAACACAATAAAACTAAAGCCAAGCTACCATGACTGCTATAATGCTTTAGGTTATTTTGCACATCCTCTTAAAGCTAGTTGTAAATAATCCCAAATAATCCTGTGACGCTTTCTCTCAACCTTTGTTTACATGACGTGTAACCGCAGCTACACCATCAGCACACTGACGCCTCTGGCGTGTTGGAATAACGCAGTACTACCGAGTGAAAACCATCCAACAACCAGAAAAAAGAGAGGGATTATTTTCCATCAACATATCAGACACACACACACACACACACACACACACACACACACACACACACACACACACACACACACACACACACACACACACACACACACACAAAACCTGAACCAGCGCGCACCGCTTCGGCTGGCTCCCATTGCAGTTGTGATGTTAGCTTGTTGGTTAGCATAACTCACCGGTTATGAAGTTCTTTCTGAAGACTGCTGCGTGTTTAATCATCGTTCCAAAAGCCAATCCGTCTTTTATTTGCCTTGAAAGGGAGTGAGTCGATGGACATTTATCAAACTTTTCCGTTCTGTTGTTTTTAATCAAAGCGATTTGTGCTGCTAACCAAAAAGCCACAACAGATGATGTGTTTCTGGTGACACGCGCCGTAGGCAGCGAGCGACATAGACATAATTCTTAGACTTTATGACACACTTTATGAAGCAAAAACTAAGCCCATTTTCTTAATAAATACAGTTAGTTTTGTGTACGCGCGTTACAGTTTAAGCTTCGTTTGTCGTTCGTTTTCGATAACCTTGAAGTCTACCCTACTAGCTACGTTAGCATAAGTACCGAGTGCAATTTGAGCCAAATTTACAGCACATTGCAAATTAAACGTTTTAAAAAATTACTTTAATTGTGTTTATGTTCGGTTACTTACAGCCATTAAACCGGAGGGAGTCACTCGGCAGCTCCACCCTCTGGTGCAGCTCCACCTTTGTGGTTCCGCAGCGAGCACCCTCCCTCACAGCCCTGGGCGTGTTATTCGACCTGCTTCCAGTCAGAAGGTACAAAATAATGCACAACAAACAGCTTTACCCCATTACTGCAAAGCTGCTAAATGCTATGCACATTTATATGTCGATGAATGCTACCATGCTGCAACACTATATGGATGAGAGAGTGAGACCGCTTTTACATGGCAAGTGTTTTATTTCAGTGTTTTATTCAGCTTTTTTCTTTTTGTGAATGGGTGAATGACTGATTGTGTTGTAAACGATGGTTGTGAAGCGTCTTGGGTGGTTGTAAGAAGGTGCAATAAAAATACTGGTCATTTTTGTTTTTAAACTCAATCAATCCGATTCTATTCTTTTACCAAATGCTAATTCACATGGCAAGCCAGACTAAATAAATGTATTACTTTGTAAAGCGAGAATTTGGTCTAGTTCACTAGGCTACTAATTCTCTACAAGAAAATGAATTATGTAATCTGTAAACATCAAACATGGAAAAAAAAACCTGAATTGATGTGACGTAGTTACCGAAAAGTGTCTTTAACTGTCGTAACTACTTCTTTAAATACTGTCGCCGTGCCGTCCCTCGATCCTTTTCTGCTCTTACGTTATTCAGTTGATGGTTGAAAGCAACGAGTAAGTAAAAAAAATAAAAATAAGGGGGAAAAAGACGTATTAATCCGATTTCAATTACAAATGCATCGGTTTTCACTAGCATTCGTTGGGAATTTCCAAATGTATTTACCGACAGGAACTTTTGATGCTAACTCGCGTTAGCTTAGAGCTATATACTAATGTGGTTTTCTGGAGTTTTCGGACAGTTTTAGTGACTGAATTTGTTCAGAGAGGTGAATTTAAAATTATTTGTGACCTGAGAAACTATCATTAAAAGATTGCGCTCGAAATGTAGATCGGACGGGCGTTTTAGCTTTAGTAGCACGTGGAGCGGCCGCCTCCTGAACCCTTGACCCTCCGAGATAAATCGTAACCGTTTTGGGAAAAATCAACACTTTAGCGGAATTTCTTTTTCGTACTTACATAAATGTATATTTTGCTGCATGAATTTATTTTAAACAAATAATTGACTCGAGTGACAAAAGTAAATGATACAAACTTTTAACTACAAAGCGCCTTAAAACATCGCTGCACAGAGAAGCTAGTTAGCGTTAGCACGTTAGCTGCTAATAGAGCTACCGAGACGCCCGTTGGTGCCTCTTGTACCACAGCTTGCTCTCCTTTATCTGGGATTTTTCTGTGCAGTGAGCAGATTCCAGAGCAGCAGTGGTGAGAGGAAATCAGTCAGGTTTTGCTTTCACTTCTGCATCATCAGTTGCAGAATGGTGACAATGAGGCCTGGCACATTGACTCTGCGCGTTAGCAAATGCACTCTTATTATAGAGATTGTAGTGTGAAGTGTTTGTCTTGTGGAAATCCCTAGATGGTGAGTTTAGATCTGTAGTGAGTTGGATCCTGCAGGACTAGTTATCCTGATAGGAATTCAATCTGGTGCATATTTGGTTTACGTCCACTGACTTGGTCTCGTTAAGAAGAAAAACATCTTTTCTATTTCTTAACAGGTGACTTGTCAGAACTGGATCACCATGACTCTAGTGAACATCCTGGTCACTCACTGGCTGACAAACTTGAGTTCAGGTAAGAAATGAGAGATGGATTGAGTTAGGATTGTAACTCGAGTTCTGATTTAAATAGAGTAACTTGTTTAATTGGGTTAACAGTTGTTGGCACAGTGTGAGCTGTGGTTCTGCCAGGTGGACCGTTGGGCTCATACAGTGCAAAGAGCAACCAATTCTCTTGCAACCCACTGCTGTTAACCCTCTGCAGCAGTGCTACTAATGAGAACCAACAGATCAACTGTTTTATTGTTTTAATGCCATGAAGCATTAAAAGAAAAATCACAAAAAGAAAAAAAGCAGAATAAAACACTGAAATGAAACACTTGTCATGTAAAAGCGCAGTCTCACTCTCTCATCCATATAGTGTTGCAGCCTGGTAGCATTCATCGACATATAAATATGCATAGCATTTAGCAGTATTTTTATTTCCTCTGTCTCACCAGGTGGTGGAGGTGACCTCGGGTCATTCAGGTGAGTCGTGTTTGTCCACCGTGTTTGTTCTGTTTCTGAGTTATGATGAATGGCTGAAAATGTTCAACTGCTCTGAAGTGTGAGTGACATTTGCCTTTCTGAACGACCTGCTGCACAGAAACCTCAGGTTGTGTTTTAGTTTAATGTTCTTACCTTCGTCTTTGTTCTGCTGCAGCTTTCCACCCTGAGCCGGACGGACGATGTGATGTAAGTTACTGTGTTGAAACCTGTGTTGGGGAAGTTTAATTAGCACATATAAACCTTAAGAATAAAGTAAATTTGTGTCCAAGCGTCATGTTTCCAGCTGGTGTAACAGCAAACCTTAAAGCGCCACCAAAACCCACTAGATGTTCAATCCGAGGTCTGTCCTTGACAGATTCTTCTCTGTAGAGCCGTGTCGTTGGAAATGCCTCGGAGAGTAAATCTGTAGTTCGCTTTACCCGCGTGTTCTCTGCTGTGAGCATTGTGGGATATACTGCAGAACACAAAACGGCGAGGAGCTCATTTGTGTGAAAAGTTAAAGTGTTTTGGGCTCATGTTTTATTTCTTTCTTAGGTCATGAATTTGGCTGTAAAGTCGAAGGAACTCTGGCTCTGAGTCAGGATTACTTCCAGTAAGTTGGGATTTGTTAGTTTGTGACTGCACTGTGTGGTATCTGCAGCCAGCTGGTCCATCAGCTGGTTTGTTCAAAAGTCAGTGCTAAAGAAAGTCTGCATCTGGCATCGTTGGTCTCCATCCAGCCTGTGGTTGGAGTCCTGGTATTGGTGCTGAAACAAAAGTCCTTCACTTTAGACGTTATGAACCTCACCGCTGTTTGGAGTTCTGTTGGTTAGTTTTGTTATAGGAGAGTGGTGGCAGGAAGCTCATTGTGTTCTTGCATTAATGAGACAACCAGCAAATCATTATGTTGTGTTTTTAGGTGGCGGATGCTGCGTGAAGAGTCTCCTTTCTGG
>SSNQ01000521.1:436534-448958 GCA_006942095.1 Nothobranchius kuhntae
TTCTGGTGTTTGGGGTGAGTGGAGTTCAGACGTCTGCATAAGCAGCACTGTGTGGTGTCTGCAGCCAGCTGCTAGGTCAGCTGGTTTGTTTAAAAGTCGGTGCGAGACCAAACTCAGCATCAAGCCTCGTGGATCTCCATGCTGCCCGTGTTTGGAGTCCTGGTTTAATGGCTGAAACATGCCCAACTTCCGGCATCACACTGACATTAACTTACTGATGTAATCCTTACACTCTGGTCAGAGTACAGATTTAAGCTAGACCTGCACCAGAACTTACCTGAGATCCTGGCTGAAGATTTACCAGTAATGCCTGGTATGGGAAATGTTTCTTTAAGATTTAAGAACGTGTGTTTCTTGTCCTCAGGTTTCAGCTGCAGCAGAGATGACCTTTGACCTGAAGCTTTGTGCTGACTCATGATTAGCTATCACAGGTGACTGAGTAGAAAACACAGGCTGACACTTCAGTCTTGGACTTTATTTGGTGAAAAACCAGGTTTTTTAATGGTGAGAATCCTCTGGAGGATGTGCTGTGTTGGTTTCCAGTCTGTCGGCTAGCTTTGGGGTTGGTCATATACCAAGGCTCTCAGGATGCTGGGTTCCTGACTTGCTGTGGACTTGACCGTAAAGTAAACGTCATCCCTGTGGGCTTCTGCAGCAGCGCCTGTAGAAGCATCATCGGGAACATTTGCAGCTGATTCACCCTCGTTTAGAAACGACTGTAGCGAGTCAGACTTGAGAGGAAATGCTGAAAGGTTTCATTCTGTCTTCCAGAATCACCACATTGGACCGGCTGGAAAACTTCAGCTTAAAGTTGGGTGTGCTTCGCTTAAATATATGAAGATGAGCAGATGAACTAACTTTTTAAATGTATGATAAAATAAATAAAAATGTCAAACAGATTCTTAACTTGTCTTTTTTTTTTTTTTTTGTTAAAAATAAATTTTTTGTGTATCCAGTTACATCAGGAGCTGCCATCCTTTACATTTTTAGTTTATTTTGTATAACTAAAGGAGGTTTCTGCAGAAGGGATTAAGCAGGAGCATCATACAAAATGGAAGGCCTCATGGACTGGAGGTGCAGCTGCAAGAAAGGCATTTGTGACATCCACCTGGAAGCCTGATCTTACTGTAATTAATTTGAGCAAAAGAGCTCTGGGAATGTTCAGAAATGTATTTGAGGCGGGTAATTGATACCATGGACACTTCCCACGGTGGAGGTGGACAACTAGGTAGAATGTTTTTGTTTGAAAAATAAGTGGGATTATTTAACCACGAAGGTCCCATTGAGAACCTCATTTTCAAATGGCAGAAGTTAGTAACTGAAAGTTACTGATCATTTGTAACTAAGTGATTATAAAGGGATTAAAGCACACTGGGTGGAGAACAGGGTAGACGTAGGGTAATGACGCTGCTTCCTGGTCTTGTTTGGGTACTACTTTGTTTTCTGTTGACGTGACAACCAAAATAAAAATGTCATTTTATATAAATTCATGTAAAACTTTTATGCATCTTGAAATATTCAATATCAGTTAAATTTAGCTCGTGCTTCCTTTTAGTCTCAACATGCCTGAAAGATTCATATTGGGACTTTTATTTTAAAAATCAGAAGATGGGGGTGTCAGGATTTGAGTAACTTCCGCTCTGACACGAAAGGGGCGTGGCTTTCCTGGGCCAATATGGCTGCCGTGTCGCATTCCCTGAACGGTAAAGTTTGATCAGCTAGCTGTTGTGCAGACGGAGGTTACCTGTTGGGACACCTCACCTGTCAGAACCGGTTTACTCAGGTTACTTTTATCTCTACGGCTCGTTCCTCAGCAGGTGATCAACCTGTCGTTTTTACCGGAATATTAATAATTATCCTCTTATTCAGACCAAACCTGCGGATGTTCAACGGGATTATGTAACAGGTGTAAATCAGGGGGAGGGGTCCTCCCGTTTACCTGGATTAAAGGTGTTCTGTTCACTTAAAGTGGACAATGTAAAAGTTTGTTTTATCTTGGTTCAGGTATTTAAACCATTTCCGGTGTTTTAGTTGTTCCAGCAACACAAACATAAAATATGTGTATAAATTATTGTATTGTGATGAAAAGCAATCCGGAACAGAGGTTTGCTCATTGTTAAAAAGCGTCAAATTCCCCGGATGTGAAGGGTGAATCACCTTCCCTTTCTTCTGCCATGTCTGTTGGATTTAGCTTCATGACTGAAGCTCGCGAGTCAGCCTTTTAGTAAACGTTGGAGACGATTTGTGTCCCTAGTTCACCAGGAACTCTATGGGTGAAAAGCACACAACTCAAGGGGTGAGCCAGCGCAGCAACAGAAAAAAAACACCAGTGGCTGAAGCTTGATGTAACGACGCGGGATCCCTACAGACCTGTTAGTTTAGTGGTGCTCGATGGTCAGCCTGGTCCTAAAATAACTCCGCGAGCTCCTATGGATAACAGCAGCATTGGCAGAGGACACGTCTGCATCCGGTGGACGCTGCTGTTGCGTTGTGAATGCTCACAGGAAGTCAAACTTATTAAAGGTGCCTCTGATTGGCTCTCAGTAATAATCCACCAGTGTTATCCTCATTTCTGGTTGCTCTCCAGCCTGAAGAAGCCATGTCCTCTCCAGAAATCGCATCCCTGTCTTGGGGCCACATGAAGGTGAAGGGATGCTCATCCAGCTACAAGGACTGCAAGGTCTGGCCTGGAGGCAGCCGGGCCTGGGACTGGAGGGAGACCGGGACCAATGTGAGTGAAGCAGATGTGCTGCGGAAGCATGTTTTACAGGTGACTTTACTCTGAGGCGTATTGTGACGGGTCCCTCGTCTGCAGCACTACCCCGGAGTCCAGCCCGCCGACCTGGAGGAGGTTCTGAAGAAGGGAATAAACCTGCTGGTCATCGGCAGAGGCATGAGTGAAGCTCTGCAGGTACAACACCAATGAAAAGTACATTTACTCAGTTACTTAGAAAGCTGGACGATCATAATGAAAATATTCAGTTAAAGAGCAAGTCACCCCCTGCAAGAAACTCACTCCACTCCCACTTCATGTTTGAAAAATGCAACAAATGCTGTTGCCTGGCAAATGAAGGCAGAGCCGCTAACAAATACAAACAGGCTCACAACAGCTTTGTGACATCATAACGTACCAGCTCTCGTCATAGTGTACCTCTTAGCCAATAGAGATGGTAGATTTAAAGTCAAATGCAGTGCAGAGTTTTCACCTGAAGAGGGCGCACCACTGACAGTTTTAGGCAAAGTATTTAAATTTTAACTAAAATGCCAAACTACTGACGACACGTGTCTGCAGCACGATTAGACTCTAATTTATCAGAAATAAACAGTTGATTTGGGGGTGACTTGCTCTTTAATGTACGAGTCTGGTTCTGTTCGTGGCGCTGGAGTCGTCTCCGGGCCGTTCGTTGTCCCCCACTATCGCCCCTCGAGGTCTGAAGGTGAGGAAATAAGAAGAAATCTGCAGTTTTGTTTGTAAGCCCTGAAATCAGATCAGCTGCAGCCGAAAGCTTCATCTGTTCGGTTTAATCCCATCACGAGTGTCACGCGACCCAATTAGACGTGTGGTGGAACACGGCCCCACAGCGGCGTCGGGAACGAGTGAAGAAAACGGAACCCTAAAGGCTGTCTTCTCCCCTCAGGTTCCTGCTTCCACTCTGGACTTTGTGACGCACCGCGGCGTGGAGGTGCGCGTCCTGCAGACGGAGAAGGCTGTAGCTGAATACAACAAACTGGCAGTCCAGGGCGACAAAGTGGGCGGGGTTTTCCACTCCACCTGCTGATGTTGCGTTGGATCTGAACCCTCGGTTGGCTCGGTTACGGTTTAAACGGCCGAACGTTTCTGGATCTGTGGTTTCTTCTTAAGAACTTTAGAGGATTTGAATAAAAACAAACCACTTTAAAAGTGAAGCCGTTCAGCAGGAGATGCACTGGAAGCGTGTTTGTGTGTAACAGATGACTGACGGGACCCTGCTGGGGGCGTTTCTAACCCAGAACGGCTTCAGGTTCTGCAGATGTGAATAAATCAGGTTAAGCACGACTTTGGATTCAACAGAAACACGTCAAGTAGAGGTTTGTCAGTAAAATAAGGTTAAAGTTTCATTTGAGAAGGAAATTTCTGTTTTTTTATGCACACAATGCATGTAAGGAGTCTCCGTCATGCACGTGAAGCAGATGTGCTCCAGCTGTGCGACGGTGGGTTATCGGCGGGTGGGTTTGGGCATGATGAAGACTTTGACGGGTTTGCTGAAGGGGATGGTTCCCTCCACGGCGGCCTCTGCTGGCGCCGGGCTGTCGGTGCTGTCGCTCCATCCTAACTTGCTGGTTGAAGGTGAGGAAAGAGAGGAGGAGGAGGAGGAGTAGGCCAGCAGGAGGCGCACCTCCACCTGCGACGGTTCTGAGGAGCAGAATCAGATTCAGGTCAGCAGGTTTCAGGTGAAGAACCAAAGGGAAGTCCTGTGATACGTGCGTCTCACTGACCCGTCCACGCGGTGTGAGACAGGTAGACCTGTGTGATGAGTCTGTGTCTGTTGGGTCCAGGCTTCCTGAAGTCTCCAGGTTTGGGGTGGATCACATGACTCTGGCCATCTGGATACAGAACCTGCAGACGGAACCGATTAAAAAAACGACGACTCAAAGGAAGTCTTGGAAAAGCTCTGATTCTCTGGAAGGCGTGAGCTGACCTGAACTTTGACCGAGTTCTGGGGGTCATGAAGGTGCTCCAGCGTGGCGTCGATATCCAGCGCCACCACCAGGCCAGATGTGAACTTCAGCGGGTTGTCCGACTCCCCCGTTGGCTCCACGATGGTGGCCGTCGCGCGATGGATCTGGTGAAGCACCAAAGCCTGCCGTTTGTGGTCGTTTCAACATTTTCCTGAATAAACACGCCAACGACTCGCGAGCTCTACCTGCTCAGGCAGCCGGAGCTGCAGCAGGCCGCTCTGTCTCAGAGTCGTCTGGAGGATCTTCACCAGCTCCGCTGGTTTACACGACACCAGCCGGGGCATCAGCTCCAGGAGCTTATCCACAAAGCTGTCCTGGAGGTGGGGCAGCTCCGACAGGAACAGCCTGAGGAACCAGACGAACAATCAGGTCCAGAAAGCTTCATCTTGTGTTTCTGCAGCGTTACGTGGAGAAGCTGAACAGACCCCAGCATGAGGAGAGCTTTAAAGAGGAACTGATTGTTTTAACAGAATAAAGCTGGAGCTGTTTGGACTCAAAAATAAAAGCTCCTACGAACGCCGATGTTACCTCTGAAAAGACTCCACCTCCTGCAGAAACTTCTCACAGCTGCTGATGAGAAGATCCAGCCTATGAAGACCCGAGAGCTACATGAAACATCTGGACACGCAGTTGCTGTGTGTGTGTGTGTGTGTAGACCAACCCTTGTCTGGTGCGAGCCGTCAGGATGAGCTGCAGGGCTTTGGCCTGAAGTCGGACATGATGGATGGTGGCCACCTGTCTGCTCTCCAACCCGCTGTAGAGAAACTCCAGTTTGTAGGTTTCCTCTAAGATCTGCAATCACACAGCTGAGGGTATTGGTTCTGTCATGCCTGTGTGTGTGTGTGTGTGTGTGTGTGTGCGCACCCACCTGCTGCGCTGCTGCCGTCGCCGTGACGTTCTGTTGGAGGTAGAGTGGGACGGCCACGTTCCACAGCTTCTCCTGAAGAGCCTGAAACGAGACGTGAAGGTTCTGACTCTGGGACGGGCCTTCGGATCAGAACAACGGTCCCACGAGCTCCTACCTTCATGAGGAGCAGCTGGCAGCGCAGGTAAGTGGCACAGAAATCAGCAGCTCCAGCCAGCTCTGTCTGCAGCTCACCCAGACGCTGCAGGTCTCTGAAACAGGAAGTTGTTCATGTCTAAACAGGAAGTCTGCCTGACAAAATAAAAGTCTCACTGTGTGACGTGAAATGATGCACCACGTGCACCCCCCCCACCCCCCATCTTCTGCTCTCCACAAAGATAAATCTGGTTCCTAAATTCTTTTCCTCCTTTAACATTTTAGCTCCTAAAAATACAAAAAAACGTCCGTAAGCCGGAGCTTCCCGTTTACCGGATGGTGAAGTTCAGCAGGTCCTGATCTCCGGCTGTTTCCAGGTTCTGGATGGAGCTGACTCTGTTCAGGCTCTGCTGGAGGAAGAGTTGGGCTGACTCCACAGAACTAGAACCACAGCTGGAGTCCACAGAGTCCAGACTGTAGACCTGCTTCCTGCCCGGCAGCTGAAACGGGAAGAGCGCCGGTTACCGAGGAGTTTCCTGCTCCCAAAGGCTTCATCGAGCATCTGATTTCATCGTTATTCTTTTATCTAAACTGACTTGTTTTTGTTATTATGACAGTTTTGGTGGATTTCAGAGATTCCAACAGTCTTATGGAAGTTCAGCAGCACTTAGGCTCTTAGGGGACAAAACATCTCAGCTACGGGTTAGCTCTGACCCCCCAAGGTGGTTCTTACCCCTTCTTTCCACCGCAGCCGTCAGCAGCACGTCCTGCTCGCGTAAGCTGCTGCTTGGCCCTTCCCACCAGAGACGCGAAGCAGCAGGGGAGCAGCTGTCACCGACCGAGCACGAAGTCACACGAGTGACTTCGTCAGTAAACAACAACAAGCAGGAGAAAACTACAACATGGTTTGTGTTTTATGTTCTGTCCGTTTTATAATCGCCAATACGGACCTGAAAAACAAAGGAGACCGCTAGCTAGGTGATAACTTCTCACGGGGACGCACAATTACTAACTTTTCTTTTTAAAGTAAAGCAACTGGAAGGCAGTACGTTTCTTTATTCTGAAAATCTCGGCAGCTTTGCTCCGTTTCTGCGTCCGATTTCCTGTCTTTCCTTCCCCAAAAATGTCGAACTTGACCCGTTTCAGAGGCGTCGCGCGTAGAAAATAGAACCGGCGCGTAAAGGCCACGACATGCTGCTCCTGAGACGCGGCCGACTCGCGCTGCTGACGGCTCCGGTGGAAAGAAGGGGTCAGATGAGGAAAACTATCAGGAAGTCCACAGCGTTGTAACTTTCTGGTGAGTCTGGGTTTTAATAACCGTCGACCACCCAGATGGTCTCCGATGTAATGAAAGCAGGAATCGGTCTGTTCCCGAGGGTTTTAGTTCTCACCCTCAGCGGCGGAACGAGGTGAGACAGGCTGTCCCTCAGGTAGGCGTAGTGTCTGAAGGTGTGGTCAGAGAACAGCGCCGGCATGGTGGGACACGACTTTGCAGCATTGAACACCAAAACCAGAACCGCGATGTCTGATGGATGAAAAGAGTCGAGGAGGACAAACGCGGAGCAGAACCGCCACACGGATCTGACACGCAAACACTCGAAGGTCCAAAAACCAGAACACAGCTTGGTTTGAGCTCAGAATGACGCTCAGGACGTATGAAGGATACAGGCCGGGTCGTCCATGTCTGGTTCTGGAGTGTCAAAATACGGATGTGTGCTGAGCAGCTCGGGAACCAGCGGCAACACCAGCGTGGGGTGGCGGGAGCCCAGAAACTTCAGACACCTGAGAAAGAAACGGATCGTTAACCACCTGGATCCTCTCAGAGCTGCAGGATAAACGCCGATCCACCGGTAGAAAACACAAAAGCCTTTGGTGTTGGCGTTTGTGACACAGCGGCTCATCTGAAGGGAGTCAGGCGACTCCAAACGTCTGAAATCCTCGAGTACAAAACAGTCGGGACTAAATAAAAACACCTGACTTCCTGTTGAGGCCATGGCGGTTGTATGTGAGCTCATTATCCATTTAAATGACTCGGTATCTTGGACTCGAGCCGAGTCCTCTTACTTCCAGACGGAGTTGCGGTCGGTGGGATACTTGTTGAGGTTCTTCAGCAGCTCCAGCAGAGCCAGCTGGATGCACTCTTTAGTGGAGACGTTGGTGTAGCACAGCAACTCGTGGAGGGCTTCTCTGATGTCCCGAGACGAGTCCTGGACACACAGGGACGCGGTCGGCGTCTTCACTCGCAACTGGAAGCACTTCTGAGTGGCGCAGACGAGCACGTACCTCCAGCACGGCCAGAACCGTGTCCAGCTGGTCCTCTCGGAGCGTTATGTGGGTAGAGATCTCTCTCAGCACGTGGATGGACTGCAGCCTCACTTCCTCGATCTCATCGTTGAACATGTCAACCAGGAAGTCCAGACACTTTTCGGCGAAGCTCGGGGACGAGCGGGCGAGCTGGCACAGCGCCTCCACGGCGGCGATGCGGACCTCTGGGGAGAAGCAGATAAACGCCTGAGATTTCATCAAATATCAAAACATGAAACCAACTTTTGTTACGAGGTTTATTAATCCAACACGGCGGCGGAAACCTCCCCTACCGAACATCTCGTCCTCCAGGCCGTGAACAAAGGCGCCGCAGGCCCCTGAGGCGATGAGGTTCACGGTGTTGGAGTCCAGCTTCTCCTTGGGAGCGTCATCAGCCCACTTCCTGCCTGAGGAGAACTCTCCGGAAATGAAAAGCTCTTTGGCTCGTTCGTGGGCCGTACGCTTCCTCTAAAGGTTTACAAAACACAGAACATGTTCAGTTTGAGTCGCGTGAGACTCGGCGAGAGGAAAGGCGCGACTCACCCTGAGGTCCGACATGAGCTTCTTGTCCAACGTTTGCTCCAGGAAGTGAGAGCTGACCTGCAGCATCGAACCCTGGAACAGAAAGGCAGCGGCTCACGTTTATAAAACCACTTCCTGTTTACGTTTTCATCCCAGCTGTTTTTATTTACAGTCTCAAAGGTCATGTGACATCCTGGCAGGTCTTTAGTTGACTTCTAATTTATGGACCTCACCTACTCTGAAAACACGGGACACACTACTTCTGCGTGTGACTCGGAATCTGCGAATCTCAAAGAATGAAAACCCCAAAATTCCACTACCTCCGCTCCGCGGCGCTCCGGCACGAACTCCGCAGCAAAATCGGTCCAGTTGTAGTCAATCAGAGCTGTTCCACTACTGCGGCCGTGCGGCGCAGTGCGCCACCCGCCGTTCCGCCATCTGGCAAAAATAGGATCGATTCTATTTTTGCCGGACGCCGGAGCACCTCCGCAGCTAATACAGACAGAAAATACAACCGCCCAACAGGAAAGGGAGCAAGCACAACTTCCGTTATTTCACAATAAATCGATAACAAAAAGCGTTTTTGTTTCATATGCACAGGTTTAACAACTTTTAACAACTATCAATGGCGGCTGAAGTTTAAATGCACAAAAGTAAGCCATAAATACAGTTTCTACTATCAAAGTAGTCGCCCTGTGTTGATCCAAACACTGCTGATCTCTCAACACAAATGATGGGCAGATTAAACAGTTCATGTCGATGCTTCTCCCACACAACGGGTGTTTGGATCTAACTTCCGCGTTTATAGCTCGGACTGTATCGCAAGATCTCAAAAATCCCGCGCAAGCTTGTTTGCGCACCTCAGGTCTCCGCACTGGAGCGGAGCCGTTGTAGAGCGGGTACCAGTAAAAATTGAGTTCGGAAGCGAGCGGCTGCGGAAGGCGGGGGCGGAGCGGAGATAGTGGAATTTTGGGGTAAGATTCACTTGTTCACATCTAAACACATGAAAATATTCATGTGTGTGTTTTCTCACCAGCGTTTTAGCGGCCTGCACTCGAACCATCCAGGAGCCGTCACTGACCATGTGACTGATCTTCCCAAAGGCGTCATCGACCAATCGGATCTCCTCGTTGGAGGACGGGATGGGAACAATGCTGATTGGACAGAGAGAGCAACAAATGACGAGTCAAATAAAATAAATGATTAGACGCGTCTATACAGGAAAACCGTTTGTAGCTTAAGTTCAGGAGGTTTCTCTGGAAGTTGTCTCTAAACGTGTATTTGGTCATTTCTCACGGGACCACGGTTTAATGGAACAGGATCGGAAAAACGGGAAAAATCAGTTCTGTTGCTGATTTGATTCGTAACACAAGCTGCTGTGTTTGTGAAAAACTGGGTTTGTGTGTGGATAACACACGTTTCCAGAAGGAAAAGAATCGTGACTCTTTAGTTAAAAGCGTTAAAAACCCTAAAACGTGCTTACAGACATGGCTGATCTGGATCAGCTCTTTGGTTTGGTTTTTCTAATTCGTTAACGATCCTACTTTTATAACTGAGTAGGGCTGCACAATATATCGTACATATATCATTAGAACAGATAAATATCGCAATGAATGGTCAGCTCAAATGTTTGCTACCCATAATGCATTCTGTCAAACGTACGCATGATGTTTTTTTAACAAATCAAATAGAGCTCTTCACCCATTTGGGTGGGCTCTCGTAGGTTAGAGCCCCGCCCCCGAGGTGGACGGCACTTCATTTAGCTCAGGGGCCACATTGAGGAAAATCTAGTCCCAAGTGGGCCGGACCGGTAAACAACTTCAGATTCATTTCTTTGTTTTAATACAATCAATATAAAACAAGGCTGCAGCCTGAGGACAGTGTAGTACAAGTACAACACCTGAAGTGTACTTGAAAATTTGAAAAAAAAAAAAAAAAAAAAAATCAATAAATGAAAAAAAAAACCATTCAATTCAATTCAAGTTTATTTATATAGCGCCAAATCACGACAATAGTCGTCTCAAGGCACTTCACATTCCAATTCAGGTCAGTTCATTAAGCCAATCAGATTCCTTAGTGATTCAAAGAGCTTACAGATCACATGGCTAGATCAGTTTCATGCAGCACTTAAATATATTTGACTCATTTTACTTTACATCTTTTAGCTTTCACCAGCACATCAACATCAGAAGTCACATCCTGAGTGGCGGCCAACTTCAGGATGTGATTCAAGTTCTTGTGTGAGCCTTGAGCGCAGCTTTGTTTTATTTATACTCATTACAGAGAAAACTTGCTCACAAAGATTAGTTTATTTTCACTCTACATTGTAAAGTATGAAAATAAAGTTTACACAACCATCCCGCGGGCCGGATTTAACCCGCTTGCGGGCCGGATCCGGTCCGCGGGCCGCATGTTTGACACCCCTGATTTAGATGGTTAGCAAACACCTGAGTTAGCTTAGTTCTGCTCTTTCTGCTGATTCTGCTTTTCCGGGATCCACTGATCGCCTTTTCTTCTTCATTTCCTCACATCTTTTGCTTTTCTCATTTTGATGATTTTTTTATTTTTGTTTTTGATTGTTTTTGTTCCCGAGTTAAGTTTTTATTTATCGCAAGTAATATCGTCATCGCAATATTAATCATTATCGAATATTGCAGGTTCTCCTAATATCGTGCAGCCCTACAACGGAGTAAGTGCTTCTTCACCTTTCTGGGTAGAGCTGGCTGAGAACCCACACCATCTGCACAGCTGCAGAGCGAACCTGCTCGTAGTCGTCCGACAGCAACCTGCAGGCCTGCAGGCACACAGGAAAACGCAGCGTTAGTACACTCTAAGGTCACTCCTCTGGAGAAGATTCAACAACAGCTGGACCTGATCGTAGATGATCTGGTGGATCTTCATCCCTCGGTCATGAAGCTGCAGCTGGAAGACAGAAATAAGACCTTGTGTAATCCGCTCAGCGAGGATCGGGATAAGGATTTGTGGTCCGCTGTGTCCTACCATGGCTTTGATGGCTGCAGTTCGGACTCTGGGGTCCTGGTCGGCAAAGTAGTTACTGATGATACTCTGAACATCCCTCGCTCCTCCTGAAGTCAAACGGTAAACTCACAACTTGACTTTTTAAAAGATAATCTTGGAGACATTTCCAAACATTACTTAATTAAATGAAAGCTGCCGTTTGAATTAATTCTACATACATATATTTTGTAAAGGTGGTAGAACAAACACACTTGGTATTTCGAGAAACTATTTTAGGACAAACTGATGTTTCTCAAGTCTTTTAGAGACTTTCTGTGAGCGTCGAACTGATTTTGGTCCAGATCCCGACCATTCTCAGATGTCCTGATTCAAGATTTATCGCCTAAAATAAATCTTAAACTTCTGAAATCCTGTTCAGGAACCCTTTAAAAGATAAAGTCAGGTTCTCTGGAAACAAGTTTTTACACAGCGAGATTACACAAACGACGACTCGAACCTGAAGACGAGCTCGGTCCATTGCTGTCTTTAGTCAGAGGGGCGTCCACCAGGCCGAGACATCCCAGGAGCTGCAGACATTTGTTCCTCACCCCGAAATACGTGTCAGACAGGTGCTAGCAGGAGGGAAACAGACCGAATTTTACTGAGCACCAAGGCAGCAGCCTTGTTATTCAACAGCTCTGTTCATTTCTGTTCTTTTATCTGGGGTCAGGTCACAGCAGCTCCAGCAGGGAGCCCATACTGTCTTCTCCACAGCAACCTCCACCAACGCCACCAGTGGGACCCCGAGGCATTTCCTAGTCAGCCTGGAGATAAAATCCCTCCATCAGGTCCCGGGTCGACCCCAGGGCCTCCTACTGGACGGACGTGCCTGGAGGCATTCTGACCTGATGCCTGAACCAC
>SSNQ01000521.1:449279-460762 GCA_006942095.1 Nothobranchius kuhntae
TAATTCTGAAAGGGATCAAAATAAAATGTAAACCAATCTGTGTGTAAACACGTCTTACTCTCGTTGCCGAGTGTGTTAATGGCATCATCAACGATGCAGTCGGGGCTGAAGCCATTTGTTTTGGATAGCAAACCCAGCAGAGAAGCGATCTTCAGCCTCACAGAGTTATCCGTCTCCTGAGAGGAGGACATCGTCATCATCTAGATGAGCTTAGTGTGTTCATCTCTGCTTCAGGTAAAGCAAATGTACTGGATGCTAGGACTCTGAGCCGTACCTTGTAGTAGTGCTCCAGCAGGATGCGGATAACACCCTCCACGCTCTCCACCTCCACAGGTTTGCGGGCAAACTGCAGCAGGTACTGCAGGGCATCGGTGGAGTTGGTGGCTTTACAGAGGTCAACATGCAGCGCTGCGGACTTGCTGGGTTTGGACAGACGCAGCTTCTTGGCTTGAGCTTCTTCATGAGGAATCTGCAAAGGAACAAAACAGCCAGAGAAGCAAAGTAAAATCAAAACAAAAAAACAGGAAATGACCTCTCTGTTCATTAAACGTTTTTTTTTCTGTGTCAAATTATTCAGCAGCAAATATGTTACTGATGTTTTTAAATTTATATTGATTATTTTGTATATGTATGGGGTTTAACATGATTATCCTAACTTATGAAATAATCGATTTACATATCAAAGTAAGAAGATCGTGAGAGTCGGGCTATTGGGACGAAAACAGCAAGAACCCACACATATGACAGTTTATCTACTTCTGCACCCAACAGCACTTTCATTGGTTTTCAAAGTGAAGAGTTTGATTTACTGTAATTGACAAAGACCTCCAGGTATCGTTCAAAAGTGTGCAATAGCACCTCTGTGCACAAATAAACATGTAAAAAAAAACTTACAAACTAAAATCTGACTCAGCAGGAGCTAGCATGACGGAAGCTAACAAGATCGGTTTTAGCTTTCAAACTCGCTGCAATCCAGAATATTGTTAAACGACATTTCGTATAAAAAACGAATGATAGATTTAAATGCTCAAATTAAGAACAAACCCTCCCAACGCGAACGTATGTTGTTGTGCTACGTTAGCTTAGCAGCTATTTAGCAAGTGTGTCCAAATTTCAGTTGGACGCTTGTTCTTCTTTTTAGCTGAACAAAATGTAAACAACATAAAGATAATTTATTTGTTCTCACCTGGACTACTTTAGAAAATTCCTCATAAACTCGCTTTTTCAAATGAGCTGCCATTTTAACGTAGTTACGCTAGCAAACATGCAAGTTTGTTCCTCGACGCTTCCCGTAACTACGGATAGTCTAATCAAACGCGTTTCGTAAATGCCTCTTCACACACACACACACACACACACACACACACACACACACACACACACACACACACACACACACACACACACACACACACACACACACACACACACACACACACACACACACACACACACACACACACACACACACACACACACACACACACACACACACACACACACACACACACACACACACACACACACACACACACACACACACACACACACACACACACACACACACACACACACACACACACACACACACACACACACACATCCAACGTCAAGGAAAGCAAAAAGGACAATAGAGAAAATAAGAATTGTTTTCTGTAATTCATCTTATTAAATAAAAGTTTTATTTAAAAAAAATTCGAGGTCATTTTACTTTGTTGATCCAATAAAATAAAAAAATGAAAAATAATTCAGATTCAGATTACAGAAGACTTGTTTGACAAACCAAATGTACATTTCAAAAACTAAAAAAAATTCACTGTCACATAGAATTTTTATTCCGTTTACTTAAAATATCTGTAATCTCATTACCTCAACAAGCTGAATACTTAACAAAAAAAAAACTTTTCAGTTGTTTTACATTTGAAAAATCTGATTTGAAACAGAAGTCTGGGCAGCAGAACACGCCCTCTTATCTTTTCCTTTTCTCTTTTTTATTTAATTCAAAATAAAAACAAATAAAACATACAAACAATAAGAAATACATAACAAAAATATCAAATTTGAACGAAAAGAAGCAGAATGAAGAAAAACATCTTATAATTTCTGCCTCCTTTTGCAGAAGAAATAATCTATTTATATATAATTACCATGTGTCAGACACACACACACACACACACACACACACACACACACACACACACACACACACACACACACACACACACACACACACACACACACACACACACACACACACACACAGAGATTCATTTTAAACTGTTTCCTGTTCTTAATTCCAGTGTGATCATGATCATTGATTTAATTTACATTTTCATAATTATTTAGTACACTCAATTTCAAATCAAATCAAAGATACTTTATTAATCCCAGAGGGAAATTAGAGGTACAATTAGAAATTAGAGGTCCAAATCTAATCTAGAACACTAAACAGCAGTAACAATCCCACCTTGAGTCTCAAAAATGGCTGAAAGTGAGCAGTCAGTGAACCTCCTGCAGCTCGACGACAGCTGCGGACATCTTGGCCTTCTTGTGGTCCGTTTTCCAGGTGAAGATGCCAACGATGCTGACCAGGAGCGGCAGAGCCACACACAGCAGGATCCTGCTGACGGGCAGCTCTACGGGACACCGCGCCGTGCCTAAAGGCTCCAGGCGTTGCTCTGTGGAGGGACTCTGGAACAGAAAGGAGGATCTGAAGTCCACCAGTGCTGCCCTGCTGTTCTGTGTGGTGTTCACCTGACACCTCCACCTCCTGTTGTTGTCCTTCACCTGCAGCTGTATGAGCAGAGTGACGTTACAGCGAGTGTTTTCAATCAGCTGGTACCTGCAGAAGAAATCAGAGAAATCTGGTGAGGAGGTTGGATTTCTGCCGATGCATCCACGAGTTCAGTGAAATCCTTCATGTGAGGGTATTTCACTCATGAGCTGCGAGGACAGAAAAAAGCCTTTACCATGAAAACACTCTGAGCTACAAAAGCAAATCAAAGTTTTGGTGATAAACGTGGAGAAACCTGCCGCTTTAAACGCGTTTTTTTAAGTTTCAAAACAAAAATAAAACAAGAAAATATGCAGGAAGTAAAAATGGAACAGTAAATAACAGAGGTGTGACCAAGTCACTGCTTTGCAAGTCACAAGTCTTTCCAGTCAAGTCTCAAGTCAAGTCCAAGTCAAAGACAACCAAGTCCAAGTCAAGTCCAAGTCTTTAACGTTGAATTTTCAAGCCATAATCAAGCCATCTGTCCAAATTAATGACGCTGATAATAAATAAATTCCAGAAATAAAGATTCTTAAAGCTTCGATTATTTACTCAAACAAGCAGAAACTGAACCAGATTCTAAACAAAGCGCTGCTGCGTCCAGCAGAGCAACATCTAGCCCACAACCAAGCATCATTCATGATTTTTGTCCATGTCGGGTCACTTTTGTGCTAAAATATCAAATATGCTCAAGTCATCATCAAGTCAACAGATGCAAGTCGATTCAAGTTGCAAGTCATTGGCGTTCAAGTCCGAGTCAAGTCGAAAGTCTTTATAGATTTCAACAAGTCATTAAAATAATGACTCAAGTCTGACTCGAGTCCAAGTCTTGTGACTCGAGTCCACACCTCTGGTAAATAATAATAATAAAAAACATTTTAAATAAAATATTCATTGTAAATTTTCTAAAAAATGCTCCAAAATCAGAACGGCGTGCGCCGGTCCAACGCTGAGGACTGCTTTTGAATTTTACCTGTAAAATCACGAAACATGAACTGTTTTCTAAAGAGCTCGGAGGTTTGTTTTTAAGAGGTCGCACCGCGTGATCAGAGGTCTGTACAGTTTTCTTCTGACCTCCTTTTCTGGATTAACACGACAGAAACAATGAATTTCAATATTCAGTAGTTTTAGATTAAAAACAAAAATAATTACTTTTGTTCAAATAACTGAAATTAAACTTTTGAAAATTTCTAAATTAAGATTTGATTTCCTCAAAAATCAAAACAGACCAAAATGAAACAGAATCAAATATTAGAGCGTGGAACGAACGTCATCTTTTGGGGTCCCAGGATGTCAAAAACCACGACACCCACCTGGAAAATCCTGAGTAGGTGAATAATTAGAATTTTTGGGGTTTCCTGAAAAGATTAAATTGATGTTAATTTAAACTATTATTTATTTTGTGGTTTTGCTCTCGTGTTCGAGTCCCGGCTGTTCCTGCAAACCCAGAAACGAGCGGTTTTGTGTTTATTTGGATTTTTTGTATTTTATGCAGCACCTTCTTGAGTCCTGGAACCCCCCAAGGCTCTTTACAACAGTCAATAATCCATACACACATTCATATGATGAGCTACATCCTAGCCACAGCTGGCTTGGGACGCGCTGAGAGAGGCGAGGCTGCCGAGTCCTCCGACCACCACCAGCAGCAAGGTGGGTTAACTGTCTTGCCCAAGGACACAACGGCATCATTGTCTGGTGGGAGCCGGGATTGAACCTGCAACCCTCTGATTACTGGACAACCCGCTCTACCTCCTGGGCCACTGACGAACTCAGGAAGGAGTTAGGAGGTGTTGGAGCTTTTCCCTCCTCACAAACATTTTACCCCAAAGGGAGAAAGGAAGATCTTTAAGAGTTTTCACCAGCTTGATTTCTTAATCTGGCCTTTAAGATAATCTGAGCTTTAAGATAATCCTCAGATTATCTTAAATGTTAGCATATATTTATGACCTGGTGTTCTGCGGCAGCTGCTTCCCGTTCTCATCCACCCACTGGAGCCGGAACACGCTGGAGTACGACTTGCAGCTTCCTGCGTCGTAGTAAGTGAAGAGGACACAGCTGAGGGTGAGGGCTCCTCCCGCCCGGAGGTCAGTGATGGGGGAGGATGAGTCGATGCTGAGGAGGGACAGGTAGATGTCGGTCACCTCCTGCTGGTTCTCCAGGCAGACGTAGGAGCCAGCGTCCTCCACCATGAGGCTGTGCAGGATGATGGAGCAGTTGGACGTGATGCTGATACGACTGGATTTGTCCGAGTCCATCCTCACCCGACCCCCGCTGACCTCCTCAGTGTACCGGACCAGCCCCCCTTTAAAGAAGGTCCACGTGACGGAGGAGCAGTCCGAGGGGAGCTGCTTGCTGCAGGGCAGGAGGGCTTGCCCCCCGAGTCTGCCGTAAACAAACACCGAGTCCTTCTGACCTGTCACACCTGGAAACAGGACAGGTGTCATCAGCTTGGTAAAGAAAATCCCAAAGCTTCATTTGTTTTAAAATTCCACACAGGGTGTCGGTACGACTCTAGATTATCCCCCCCCCCCACCACACACACACACACAGTGTGGTCAGTGAGAGCTCCGCTGACTAGAAGCTCCTAAGTCAGGTGGTGAGTGAACTGCAGCAGGTAAACGACTCCTACCTGTGTGGAGCAGGCTGGAGAGCAGCAGGACTCGGAGCAGGACCTTGATGCTTCTCGTCATGTTTGTGCCTCTCAGCTCCGTTGCTGCTGCCTTCTGTTGAAGCTGCCTACGTTTCCTGTCACCCTGAAGCAGCAGCCAGGAGGGAGACGCGTGTGAAGCGTTCACACGCTCTGAATCACTCAGGGGACGTAATTTTCACTTTAGAAGTGGGGGGGACACGGGGGGGGGGGGGGGGGGGGGGATATCTTTACAGTATGCTCTAATGGGAAACAGGCTTCAACACAAACGGTTGTTTTCCACTTGGTCCCAGAGCTCAACCAGTGTCAATTTAATACAGCGTAATATTGTTTTTGGATGGTAAAAAGTGCAGGGGTCAAAACTTGGCTTTGGAAAAAGTGTGTGTGTGTGGGGGGGGGGGCATGTCCCCCCTGTCCCCCCCAAAAATTATGTCCATGGAATCACTCCAGAGCAACAAACCATGCACAGGAAAAAACCAGCAGGTCTCACCACGGTTGCGGTGTCGTTTAGTCCTGACGTCTCTGTTCTTTCAGTTAAAGATTCGGAGACTGTTAAAATCACCACATTTAGGGACGCTCATTTTTAAACCCTGCAGTCAAACTAAAACACAACTTATTTTTAATCATCACTGCGGTTCTCTAGTCTTCATCTGATCCCACTCTGTTTTTAATTCCAGGACATGTTCCTGCTGGCGATGCTCCAACGTCTGTAATCACCTAAAAAACAACCCAACATCCCAGTGACCTTCTGGTTTTGGTCACAAACACGCCAGTGTCTCTGTTGTTCCGAGGTGTGAAAAGCGGTCGTAAGCATCTTTTCTCCTCCGGGGCTTCTGTTTGTTCTAGAGGAAGTGTAATTATGACACGTTGTGGTGAAAAGCTGCACCAGAGCTGCACTGTTGTGACACGAGGGGCAGAAAGTTCATTTGACCTGAAAAACGCAGCCCCTTTCCTGCAAACTGGCGGCGTTTTATTTAACAGCTCAGCTGAAAATAAAACCAACAGGAGACAGAAGGAGACGTGCACGCTCCACTCGACTGAAAACAAAAGTGTGTGAGGCTGCATGAAAGCGGCTGGTGGTTGCACGGGTTCAATGGTCGTGTTTTAACACGTCTTACTTTTGTGGGGTTAGTTGTTAAGCTGCTGCTTTGATTTCACCTCAGTTTATGTTTATTTGTTTAGCAGACGCTTTTATCCAAAGCGACTTACAGTTTATAACCTACAGGGCATGCTGTGATCTGTGGGGGGAACCGGAGTACCCGGAGGAAACCCACGCATGCATGGGGAGAACACGCAACTCCACGCAGAAAGGCCGCAGCCGAGTTTCGAACCTGCAACCTTTGTGCTGCGAGGCAACAGTGCTAACCACTGCGCCACCATGCAGCCCAGTTTAGAACCATCAAGTGTTTTATCTTTAACCCGTTTGAGAGCCAAATAGCAGAAACCAGTGCATTTGGAATCGTACTGGTTCTGTGATTGGTTAGTGAGGGGCTGGTGAAGCAACTTAGCCTCAAAGTGTTTAAATCTGAGTTTTTCTGCACTTAATCCTAATTTTAGAATTATTTCTACGACTTCGTTCTGACTTTCAAACACAGTTAAAGTCCTCCTGCAGATCAATCTGTGATCGGACTCATCCGGCCACGTCTTTAATGCCAACAACGCTGAATCGCTCTAAAATGAACGTTACTCATTCAGATTTGGATGTTTTCCACATCAAAGAGAAATCTTCACCTGAGAAATGGATCAGATTGTGACACCTGGTCCACGTTGCACATGCTCGTCCTGCAGACGGGACAAACGTGGCTCAGGACGGGGGACTTTCTTCTTCCGGCTCTTGGAGAGTTCAGACGCTTTTTTTACTCCTCTCTCTCCCTCCTCATCCCAAGGCTCTTTGTCTAACTTTGGGTGCACGGCACTTTCTGCATTTTTTCTGGAAACTGGAAATTATTAAAAATGGACCTGGTCAGTTGGTCTCTCAACGCGATTGACAACATTTTTTTAACGATGAGAATGGGAGAAGGGGCTCCCGAATGCCCCTCTGGGAAAGAGCCAGCTGGGCATATCATGGACTCCTGGAAACAGTGGAACCTGATCTGCCTCTCAGCTGTCTATAGAGGATTCTGTAGATGTTTGGATATTTGTCGTTTTGGTGTCAGAATTCCTGCTGTTTGGCCTGAGCGGTTACCTGGCATACCGGAAAATTAACAAGCTTTCGAGGAATATTGGCTTAATCCCGGAGCTCAGGGATGGATTACACCACGCTGTGAACACACAAACTCATATAATTGTCGAGATGAGTCGTAAGCTTGGAGCTTTGGCTGAGATTCAGGCTCTGGCACAGAAGGTGGATTCATCAAGGAGCGAGTTGACGGATCAGCACGGATTGGGATAGATTAATTACACCATTATTGGATCTAGAGGGGTTGAAGACCAACAGAACACTAAAGCAGAGACGAAATTATCTCTGTCTGTCCCCAAAACAATTCTTATCTGAATCTGGTGCCCTTGAAGCCTGTGAAGCTGAAATGTAAACTCCCCCCTCATTAGAAATGTGGAATGCTGCCGTCGCTATGGAAACTCTTTTTCCCTATCCCAGCCTGGGTGGGACTGCGACCGGTGAAGGCCGTGGAACCGTATCTAGGAGTCAATGTGCTCCCTAACCCATTATCTCCCTCCCCTGTCCAAACGGAGGTGGTGAGCGCTGCTCCATGCGGCTGCACGCGCTGAAGTGAGGAGAGTCCCAACCCTACCTCCCCACCTAGTGGACACTTATGTTGTGTGTTGTCTGAAGTCTGTTGCATTTCTGTCTGAGGTGTTTTTTTTTGCATAGCAAAGCTGCCCTCCCTGTGGAGGATAACTCTGAAGCGCCGTTTTTCCCTCCACCTTGACTCTATCCTCATATAAACCCTCTTGATCTATTACGGTAGCACGACTCGTGTTGCGAATGACCACAGTCACCGATTCTTGTCATGTGTCTATGTAGGTATGTCTGATCTCAGAAGTGTGTGTACTGAAACTCTAATTTCCCTCTGGGATCAATAAAGTATCTTTGAATTGAATTGAAGTTGACCCCGCTAATCCTCTCGTCCTATTTTATTGCTCTTTTTCTCACTCTTCTCCCAGGAGCGAAGGCCTCTGAACAACACAGATCCTGGGATCATAAGAGGGCTCAAACCATTCCACCAAGACAAGGTGGATGTTCAAGGACGAGCCTGGTCCTGCTGGCAATCAAGATGGCGCCAGTGTTATCGACTTGCCGTCTGCCAGTTCCTTTACTCTTTGTGTTTTGACTTACTTTAGCCTGTGTTTTGCATCATGCTCACTCTGGACTTGTATACGATCGCCAGACCTTACTTAGGATAGGTTTTTCTGCTGGATTTTTACCGTCTACGGCTGGGGAGCACAGGAACAACACGTTTCCTCCTTACCGGGATGGCTTGGCGGAGTGTTGGCGAGTCACGTCATCACCGCTCCCTTCAAGAAGGAAACGCAGGAAGAGGGGCTGTCGTGGAGGACGACTTGTCAGGTTGAAGGCCTGGAGTTCTGCCTTGCTTGGTGGCTTCCGTGTGGTCGTCCGCTCGGTGTGTGGTGCCACGGAGGATACGGGATCCAATGGGCTCATGTCTCGTTCCCGTTGCTGGCTGCTCCTGGAGGTTCGGTGATCGTCCCCCACCTTTTCATCGTTTTTCCCAGAGAGGAATCGACTTGCGGTGTCTTCGACCAGTATCCAGAGCTCGATCTTCTGCTGGAGTCCCTGGGTCGTCATCTCTAAGGTGGGGCCTGGTCAATGCTACGTCGTTCGTTTTGAATGATTTTTTCACCACTCATGGCCTGGAGGTCCTGTGCGTAACTGAATCACGGATTTTACCGGGTGAGTCCTCTGTTTTTAATGAACTGGTACCAACTGACTGCGTTTTCATCAATGTGCCGAGAGCTGCTAGGCGTGGTGGTGGATTAGCAGTTGTCTGCAAAGCTAACCTCAAGATCAAACACCTCCCGGCTTGGTCGCCTAATACCAGCTTTGAACTGTGTTTGTTTGAACTTGGACACTCACAACCACTCCTCTGTGCAGCGGTTTA
Source organism: Nothobranchius kuhntae (assembly GCA_006942095.1). Taxonomy (NCBI): domain Eukaryota; kingdom Metazoa; phylum Chordata; class Actinopteri; order Cyprinodontiformes; family Nothobranchiidae; genus Nothobranchius; species Nothobranchius kuhntae. The sequence continues at coordinate 458,779 of SSNQ01000521.1, forward strand.
TCGACCTCCAAAGTACAACCAGGATTTCTTGCCTGAGTTTTCTCAGTTTCTAGCTGACTGTGCATCTTCTCATGACCGGATTATGTTGCCCGGAGACTTTAATATTCATGTTTGCTGCCCTGGAAAACCACTGGCTGCAGATTTTATTAATCTTGTGAACTCTTTTAGTTTTACCCAGTGGGTAGGTGGGGCCACTCAGGTATGCGGTCACACTTTGGACCTTGTGTTGTCTCTTGGATGCACGGTGTCCAACGTGTGTATTCAGGATGCTGTCTTTTCAGACCACAAGCCAGTACTATTTGACATTACTGTGCGTGCTAGTGTTGTTAACTCTGCAGCTCCTATTAGGCTTTCTCGTCCTGTGAACAGTGCTACATCAGGACAGTTTTCCTTGTTATTTAGTTGGGCCGAGCCTTATTTGGGTGACTGGTCACTTTTGGATGATCTGCTCTGTTATTTTAATCAGACCTGTAAGGACATTATGGACACCATTGCGCCTCTTTGCCCAAAAAAGGCAAATCATGCTGCTAATGTGTGGTCTACTGAATGCACCAGGGCTGCAAGAAGGGAATGCAGGAGGTGTGAAAGAACGTGGAAAAAGGATAAGCTGCATGTATATTTAATGGCCCTTAGAGAAAGTTGGAAATCTTGTCAGGATCTTGTCAAATCCACAAAGACTGTCTATTATTCCAACGTTGTGCATGCTAATGTCAACAAACCGCGGGTTTGTATGGAGCTATAAACTCTGTGCTGAATGTGGAAGATCACTCACCTGTACAGGCCTCCGACTCTGTGTGTAACAGTTTTCTTCAGTTTTTTATCAACAAGGTGGCGATGCTGCGAGACGCCCTGCCTAAATCTAGTGTGTTAGGCTCCTCTACGTCTTTTGAGGAACGGCTGGTCTCTTTTTATCCAGTATCACTTGCGGAGTTCACCAGTTTGTTAAAAGAGGCTAAAGCTAGTGGGTCACCAGAAGATATTTTACCCCCGTGTTTGCTTAAGGATGTTTTTAAAACAGTTGCACTTCTGATTTTGCACATAATCAACAACAGTTTGGCTTCTGGTTTTGTACCGACGGATTTAAATAAACAGTTATTCACCCACTTTTAAAAAAACCTGGGTTGGATGCTTCCTTACCAGTGAATTATAGGCCAATCTCCAAACTCCCTTTTTTGGGTAAGATGCTAGAAAAATGTGTCTATACTCAACTCATGGACTTCTTTAAGGACTTTGATATTTTAGAGACCCTCCAATCAGGTTTTAAAATGTTGCATAGTACCAAAACTGCCCTTATCAAGGTCTTTAATGACATTCTTTTAGCAACAGATGGCGGCAGTCCAGTGCTGCTGGTTCTATTGGATCTTACAGCAGCTTTCGATACCGTCGACCACGAAGTGTTGCTCCATCGCCTTGAACATTATGTGGGAATTTCTGGGCAAGCCCTAAATTGGTTTAGATCTTATTTACGTGACAGGATGGGTGGTTTCTCATCGGGCTTCTCACATCTGCCATGGGGGATACCGCAGGGTTCAATACTGGGACCCTTGCTGTTTTCAATTTTACGAAAGTTTGGAATTGAATTCCATCTCTATGCCGACGACTGCCAATTGTACTTGCCTCTAGATGGCGCCGGTGATCACATGATAAAAATGTTTTTGGATTGTCTGGCAGAAATTAAGATATGGTTGGCAGAAAACTTCCTGTGTCTCAGTGGGAAAAAACAGAGGCACTGTTGTTTGGTCCGAGCGGACATGTTGATTTTTCAAACGTAGACTGCGGTGAACTGAACTCCTATCTGGGTGCTTCAGCAGTCAGCCTTGGCGTGAAGATGGACGGTGCATTCTGCATGGATGCTCATGTGGGTACTGTAGTATCCTCTTCATGTTATCATTTAAGACGTTTGGCTAAAGTAAAGCCGTGTTTATCTAGACGTGACCTTGAGACTGTAGTTCATGCTTTTATTACCTCGCGACTCGACTACTCG
>SSNQ01000521.1:474307-485305 GCA_006942095.1 Nothobranchius kuhntae
GCTAAACAACCGAACCCACGTTTCAGAACCTTTGATTTAATGTTTTATAGTTTCACGGCTTCCGCCCGACGTTAACACCGGAGCTCGAGCCGGTTAAGCAGCTCTTCCTGTGGCCCCGGCGGTCAGAGCCATGCTAGCTAACGAAGTGAGGAGGGCGCAGAACCACCACAATCGAGATCAATCCTCCCCGAACCGGAGGAGGACGGGTTCATCTGACCACGAGACAAGCACGGGGCAGTTCTGTCCCATCTGAAAGGGACATATTTCCACATAGGTCCGCTGTCCGTGCGACTAAAAGCGGGATTTAACACTGCTAACCTTCCTCTTCTTGGAGATTTGCACCGCCATCTTCCAAAAGGCCGTAGACAGGAAAGGACCCTGCAAGGAGGCGGAAATGCCTTTATACTAAAAGGTAACATTTCCGGTGACGTAAATTCTAATGTAACACAGGGAAATGTAGTTTTTTTAATGCGTCCCTAAGCTTTATTTTCGCTAACGGATTGATTATTTCAGAACTGCATTGAAAATCATATTAATCACAAGTCTTAGTTTATATTTGTGTTTTCTGTTCATAACTTTTATGGGCAGGATTTTTTAGGCGCAGCGTGTTGAGGGGATCTGTTTTGGCGAGGGTCGAGTCTCTGCTTTTGGCAGCTGATGTGGTCCTGTTGGCTTCATCAGAGCGTGATCTCCAGCTTTTGTGGTTCGCAGCCGAGTGTGAAGCAGCTGGGATGAGAATCAGCTCCTCTAAATCCAAGACCATGGTCTAGAGCCGGAAAATGGTTGAATGCCTTCTCCAGGTCAGGGATGAGGTCCTGCACCAAGTGGAGGAGTTTATCTGAGGGTCTTGTTTACGAGTGAGGGAAAGATGGAGCGTGAGATCGACAGGTGGATTGGTGCTGCATCTGCAGTGATGCAGGCGTTGTACTGGTCTGTCGTGGTGAAGAGAGAGCTGAGCCGGAAGGTAAAGCTCCCGATTTACCAGATGATCTACGTTCCTACCCTCACCTATGGTCATGAGCTTTGGGTAGATACCGAAAGAACAAGATCATGGATACAAGCGGCCGAAATGAGTTTTCTCTGCAGGGTGGCTGGGCTCTTCCTTAGAGATAGGGTGAGAAGATTGGTCATCTGGGAGGGGCTCGGAGTAGAATCGCTGCACCTCCACATCAATCAATCAATCAATCAATCAATCAATCAATCAATCAAAGCTTTTTTTTATAAAGCGCCTTCCGCAACCCTGTCAGGAAGCCCAAGGCGCTGAAGAGCCAGTTGAGGTGGCTCAGGCATCTGGTCAGGATGCCTCTGGATGCCTCCCTGGTGAGGTTTTCCAGGCACGTCCAACCGGGAGGAGACCTAAAGGAAGACCCAGGACACGCTAGAGGGACTATGTCTGTCACCTGGCCAGGGAACGCCTTGGGATTCCTCCAGAGGAGCTGGTCCAAGTTGCTGGGAGAGGGAAGTCTGGGCCTCTCTGCTTATGCTGCTACCCCCACGACCCGACTCGGGATAAGCGGATGAAAATGGATGGATGAATGTTTTTGGCTTTCCAGCTGAAAATAATACTGTAATAATGTGACCACTTTAAACGTTTATTGCTGAAACACAATAAATCATGGGTTTTGAACTTTTTTATTGTTAAAACAAGATAAATTTTGTTTTCATCACAGAATTTTATTAAACAAACATGGTAATTGAGTGGTTGATTTTTGTTACTTTTTGGCTCATAAAGACCAATTCATATTTGTGTGTGTGTGTGTGTGTGTGTGTGTGTATACCCCGATTATGTCTCATAATTAGAGTATGCACACACACACACACACACACACACACACACACACACACACACACACACGCGCGCGTGTGTGTGTACTCTATGTGACATATACAGACATTGTCTTCAGACAGGAAACACTCCAAGAACCAGGGGTGGATTTAGGGCTGAAAAAGATCCGGGGCTTAACACACGTGCGCGCTCATCTACACACACACACGTAACACGCACTAGTCTTTTCATAAAACATTCGGGGCTTGAGCCCAAGTAGCCGGGCCTAACGCCGCCCCTGCCAAGAACACAAAAATATCACATTAAAATGTAAAAAGAAGAAAACAGCTGACTGGCAGCAGGTCAGATGTTTCAGAACAGTTTAGTCTTCATGTTTTACTGAAACCTAACGTAACAGAAAATAAACAACAACTAAAAAAGTCAAAACATAATCAGCTGAATCATTAAATAAAAAGTTGTTATGGTTTTTGAGTAGTTCACACAACGTCCACTAGATGGCACTTGTTCAACATTTACTCCCAAGAAATGTTTTCTGATGGCTCCAAGATTGAGAAACTTCATCCATCCATCTCTGGCCAAGAAGGCAGGGTGCACCCTTGCCAGTCCGTCACTGGGCAACACAGAAACACACACGGGCCAAACAATCACTCACACACACACACACACACACACACACACACACACACACACACGTTGCACAGGACAGGAGAACATACAAACTCCATGCAGAAGTACCCCAGGTCAAGATCTGATCCCGGGCCCTTCTTGTTGCCAGGCAACAGCGCTGGCCACTGCGGCACCGTGCAGCCCACGACGGAGAGACTTAATAAACACATGTGTGTGTGTGACAGACTGGAATCATGCAAACAAAAAAAAGGGTGTTCTTTGAAGTACAAAATATTTTTTCACTGATAAATTTATTTTCTGAATCAAATGCTGCAAATATATCTTTATTGACAGAAATAAACAACAAACAAACACAACAACAGCTGATAGGTGAATGATCGTAATAACAGCAGCTTCAAACCACTCAGACTGTTTCTTCACGACGCTTTTCGGACGGTTTTTGTTAAGATTCAGAACTTTGACATGACAGCTACGTATTTTTGCCGATTTTCACTCAACTGTGCTGTTGGTGTAAAACACGATCCTCAGAGAAACTGTCTGAAAATATTCCAGCTCACGTTTTTAGATTTCAGCTTCTGCGGTAAACCTGTCAGAAACGAGACGACTTGTTTATTTATTACATGCTGAGAGGAGTGGGCCATGGTTCCTCTCAGCAGCAGTTACTGGCCTCCGACGTCTGTTTCTCTCCTCCGAGCCACAGAGGAGCGCTGTTGATCTTCTGGGCCTTGGCTTGTGAGGCCTCACCCTGCATGCCCCCTCCCTCGCTGGCCAGACGCTTGTGGATCTCTGAGGCCATGGTGAGGAACGCCTTCTCCACGTTGTCAGAGCTCTTAGCGCTCGTCTCCAGGAAGGGGATCTTCAGAGACGAGGCCAGGTCCTGAGAGTCAGAGGGGGCTTGAGAAGTTTTTATGTTGAATTTACTAATAAAACATGTAAAAACTGTGAATGAAAGGGGACTGTAGGAAAGAGATGAACACAGCAGAAAAATCTGGTTTATTCTGTAAAATCCACCAACTGTTTAGGGTATGTGACAGAAACAAACAGTGGTTGTTATACCCAAGATGACAGCAGTGGTGAACTTCATGAAGGTTGTGAAAAGCTAAAGTCTTTTAAGACTCGAGTCAGAATCTCACGGGCTTCAGCTGCTGAGTGTGCGTCAGCGTGTGTTCCCAGTTTCTCCAGCTTCTCCGTCTGCGTCAGTGCGGAGACACGCTACGCTATTATCCGTCCTTGCGGGCCTGCTGGAGAGCTCTGCGAGGACGCACAGAGTCGAGCTCTCTTTTCTAAACATCCGTCCATCAAGACGGAGAACGCAGGTCAGGACGCCGCTGTCGTCTACACCGCCACCTTTGCGCCCTCAAAACCATAAAGAGAGCCGAGGATAACTAGCGGCAGACACCTCGCGAAAAATCTCTTAAAGCATGAACGTTTAATTCCCCCCTGACTGGAGGAGTGAAAAGATGCGCAGCAAGCGTTTTATTTGTGGACGGAAATGACAGGAAACGTGGGTTTAGAGGTGGCGAGCGCATGAAGAGGTGGAGGAGGATGAGAGACAAATTTGTCCGTGTTAAAAAGTCTCTTATAGAGCTCCGGGAGTTGACGTCACGTTTCCCGGCATGCAACAGTTCAAATCGAAACGGCGCCATATTGGCAGGCAGAAGCCGGCAGCTGGACTATTTGTTATTGTCAGAAAACTCAATCAGACAGGAAATACGGTAGATTCCTGTTGTGCCCCAGGATGCAGAACAGACGCGGACGACATAAGGAATGAGCCTTCTACAGGATTCCCAAAGATCCGGAGCGCCGCAAACGTTGGATCATTGTAATGAAACGCACTAGTGAGCGGGCGAAAATGAAGCTGTTGGATCCCGAGAGTAAAGGTTTTCGCTTATGCAGCGACCGCTTCATATTAGGTACTTAAACCAACGTTTCCTCAACTGTGTACGGTATTTATTTTAAATGCTTTTATTACGATTCTTAGTGGGCTTCCTAAACTTATTTTGGCGTGGCTTTTTCTGTCTCATTACTCATAGCAACAAGTAAACATCACGTAAAACGTTGCCTCGTGAGTTCTGCGTGCTGCCGTTTACGTGTTTTATGATCACAGCAATTAACCGGCTAAGCTGTATTTCATTTTGAAGCAATGGTTGATCAATTGTCAGATCACACATAAAAAGCACTTTGGATTGCTATTATCTGTCTCACTGAGACAGATCTCAGACAGATCCTGAGACGCTCCTGCCTGACATATTTATTTTATTCACGGAAAAAACAATCAAACTAGTGATTTCTCTTGGCGTTCAGTTTATACATTCAAACAGCACAGCACTCTATTTAAACTACCTACGTGTAAATCTGTTATTTGTCCATCCATCCATCCATCCATCCATCCATCCATCCATCCATCCATCCATCCATCCATCCATCCATCCATCCATTTTCATCCGCTTATCCGGAGTCGGGTTGCGGGGGCAGTAGCGTCGAGAGGCCCAGACTTCCCTCTCCCCAGCCACCTGGGCCAGCTCCTCCGGGGGAATCCCAAGGGGTTACCCGGCCAGGTCCGGTAAGGAGTCCGCTCCGACAGCTTCTGGCATTTTTAATAAGTATCCCAGGGGCACGGTAAGGGTCGGAGATGTTTAGTCTATTTAATTTCTGACTATATAAAACGATTTCTTCGGTTTTAAAGTGTGAAGTAAACTCTGACGAAGTAAAATCCAAGCCGATCCTGTTCATTTTGTTTACCTTTGTTGCCTGCCAACATGGCGTCTACTCTCTGAGGGTCACCTGACGTCCGGAGCTCTACATACAAAAAACACAATACAAACACACGATCTTGGACCAATACATGACAGGATACCACAGAACAGCACTACGCCCTCTGCTGTCCTGCCGGGGAATTGCTTTGCAACACTCCCCAGGAGACGGAGAAATATGAGAGCAAAATGCTTCCGTCAATCCGTGCGTGTCTGTCCCTTGTGGAGCTGACGGAGAAGCATGAATCAGGGTGTTAACACGGCCCCGTCCTTTTGGGAGGGGTGGGCAAAGACACCCCGCTGTTACTGAACCAGGAATAAAAACAAACAAGAGTCTGACGTTCCAAAACAGCAAATCAAATCAGGATTTGTGACTAAATTAGGACCTGATTTGGTGACAAAAGGACATTTGCAGCTTTCACATCATCTAAACGACCCGTTGGCGTTAAAATGTCTGACAACTTTTCCTCCAACAGTAGCTGCTTCTGGGTTTGGGTTGAAAGCCAGAGTCTGACTGGGCTACGGGAGCCTTCACCCTTCATCCTTTTGGTTTCTGAGTCAGGAAAGGTGAGGAACACGAGGAGATGTGAGCAGAGGGCGTCTTCCTGCGTCTGAGGTGGAGCATCTCTGACTAAAGGGATGACTAAAGCACCTTCAGCTGTTTGGGAGGAACTGTTCTCACCTGAGCCGAGGCAGCGTCCACCACCTTCTTACTGACGAGGTCCGACTTGTTTCCCACCAGCAGCCTGGAGACGTTTTCACAGGCGTAGCGGTCGATCTCATCCAGCCACTGCTTCACGTTGTTGAAGGACTCCTGAGGGGAGGAACTCTGAGGTTACCCTCCAAACCCTCGTTTGGCTCATTTAGACGTTGATGATGGACCTGAGGTGACCTGTTCAGTGACGTCGTACACGATAATGATGCCGTGTGCCCCTCTGTAGTAGCTGGAGGTGATGGTTCGGAATCGTTCCTGACCTGCCGTGTCCCACTGAGGAAGTTCACACAAAATGTAAGAAAGGATGAGTGGAAAATTCAGATGAGTTCAGTCCTGAGTTGTTGGAAGTAGTTAACTGGAACTACAGCCGAGTTTAGTTTCAGCTTTTATAGGGTTCGGTTGGACTTTTTATTCTATATTCCTGAAGAAAAACAGATTTCCTGCAGGAATTCTCTCTTCCTGATGCCATGATGGAGGGGAGTCACACCAACCGATCATGGATCTGACTTGTTCGTAAGCAGGATGCTGCTCCGGTCGGCTGTGGCGAAGACAAAAGGTAAAGTTCCTGATTTTCTGGTCAGATCTGGATCAAAGAATGAAAACCAGGAAGTGGCTGAAATGAGCTCCAAGCCTCAGAGATGAGCAGAGGAGCTTCATCCTCTTGGGGGTAACTTGGAGCTGAGCCGCTGCTCCTCCTTATCAAACAGCGTCTGCTCGGGGATCTGAGTAGAAGGCCTCCCTCTGGAGATTTTCCAGACCTTGGATGGAGACCCCAGGGCAGATCCAGAACCTGCTGGAGGGATTGATTATCTTATCTTGCCTGGGAACACCTGTTGATCCTCCAGGAGGATCTGGAGGTGTGGAGAGAGATACTCGAGTTCCCGACCTGGACTGTTTTCTCTGTGAATTCAAGATCGTGTGGACTTTGTTTCAGCTCTTGTTGAACCCTAACCCTAACTTTGCTGTGAAACAAGAACTCACTTCCCATCATTCCCGTGAACTTACAATCTGCAGCTTCACAGTCTTCCCGTCCATGTCGACGGTCCTGATCTTGAAGTCCACTCCAATGGTTGAGATGTAGCTCTCGGTGTAGGTGTCATCCTGCACCAAGTGGTAGTGTTAGGCTTCATAATGCGTGCATTTGTGTTCTTATCTATGTTCGGGCAGGTTTTGAGCACCCATACCGCAAAGCGCAGCAGCAGGCACGACTTCCCAACTCCAGAGTCACCGATGAGAAGAAGCTTGAACAGGTAGTCGCTGACGAGACACAAACAAGAGGCCTTAAAATGAGCTCTTTGTAAATATAAACGCATTTCATTCCACTCTCATCATGCTCTTCTACTTTTAACACAAACTCTCATGGTGTAAACATTTTAAAGCAGAAGCAGTTTGACATGTTCTCCTTAAGTTTAGCATACAAGCTCTAAAGACTACATTACCCATCAGCCACTGGGGCCTAGTCATCCTCAGAACCTCCTGTTGTAAACACACCAAACTAAGCATCGCAACACTCGGAGATTCAGACAAAGACTTATAAGAATGTGATTTTAGGTGAAGTCTTATTTAAACAGATGAGACCAAGAGCAGCATTACATCCCTGAATGTTTCATGACATCTTTAAAAGACTGGAACAAAAAGGTGAACCAGCAAAAACACCAGATCAAGTCCTTAACGTTCCCCAAAAGCGTGTGTCCCAGTAACGGATTTAAAAGCAGCAGACAGATAGGAAAACTTACTATTCAGGATTCATGACTGATGAGGCTGCTCCACACACAATAAAATATATAAATATATATAAACAAAAACTGGATTCTGAATAAACTAAATGATCCAAAAAAACTCTTGCTTTGTTGTGTTTGGTCTGCAGCGCCGTTTGAATCAGCCGCTGTGTCGTTTGGTCGGCTAAAGGCAGAAAAGACTGTAGGTGTCTGCCTCAGGAGCTTCACGTCCATCATTTATTAATAAAGTTCAGCTCAAGTTACAGAGAGGACAGCACCTGGAAAACACACACACACACACGTAAACACACACACACACACACACACACACACACGTATACACACACACACACACACACACAGCACACACACACGCACACACACACACACACACACACACACACACACACACACACCCACACACACACACACACACACACACACACACACACACACACAGACACAAACGCACACACACACACACCACACACACACTTCTCTTCCAAACCCAAAACCAAATCTCCTCTTTCCATGTCAGTGATGGTTTGTTGCTGAGGAGAACAACCTCAGGGCAGCAGAGGCTCAAGAGGTGGAGCAGGTTGTCCAGTAATCTGAAGGTCCCACCCAGTCCCAGGCAGCTGTGGCTACATCGTAGCTCATCACCATCAGTGTGTGAATGTGTGTGTGAACGGATGAATGATACACTGTAGTGTAAAGCGCTTTGGAGTCCTCTGACTCTGAAAGGCGCTGTACAAGTGAATGACCCACACTTGTATAGTGTATCATTCACCCATTCACACACATTCACACACTGATGGTGATGAGCTACCATGTAGCCACAGCTGCCCTGGGGCGCACTGACAGAGGCGAGACCGCCGAGCACAGGCGCCACCAGTCCCTCCGACCACCACCAGCAGGCAAGGTGGGTTAAGTGTCTTGCCCAAGGACACAACAGCAGAATTTTCTGGTCAGAGTCAGGATTGAACCTGCAACCTTCTGTTTACTGGACAACCCGCTCAACCTCCTGAGCTCCTGCTGTCTCAAAGGCACCCACGTTCCAAATTCCAGCATCAACTCTATAACAACAGCAGGAGAAGAAGAAGGGTTGCTTTAATCCCCTTTCAGTATTAAGGTTCTTCACAAACACAACAAAAGAATTAAAAACGGCTTAAAATCGAATTAAGATAAAAATGACATAAAGTTGAGATACACAAAAGGTCCAGAAATGGCAGATGAATCACACTTTAATGTTAAGATTGCATTAAAAGTGTAAAGAAATCCCAAGATCAACAGAAATGTTAAAACTGGAGTCAATGGCTCATTGGGTCACCATGGTAACCATCAGTGGCTACTGGTTACAGTTCTCCAGCTGTGTTCCTTCAGACCGAAGGAATCCTGGATGAGCCAAATGAATGAACACAATTTAATTCTTGGAATGTTTCCTAAATTAGTAACGTAAGTACTCAAGGGATACCTGGGCAAACGGGAATATTTATAAAATAATCTTTAAGAATTCCAATGTTCAACACACGATTCCAATACAAACGTTGTAAAAATGCAGTCTGAAACCCAGCACCAGCGTTTTCATGTGTGAACTCTTTAAAGATGGTTAGCAAAGAGAAGCAAACACGCGTGGGGTTCTCAGACGAGCAGCTGCTGGGCGAAAACTAGAAGTTGCTCTAGAGCAGTGGTTCCCAACCTTTTTCCCAAGGGACCCCGTTTTTACCAGTAAAATTTTTGACGACCCCCTCCCGTTCTCTCTTCCAGTACAAACATTATTAAGAAATGATAAAATTGTTCAAGCACATTTTAATATGCTTTGATTCAATAGATAACAGTGATAGTAGGCTCCAGTACAGAACAAAGTCATTAACAAAACCAAACAGACCATAATGTGCTTGACAGGTTGTATGACTTTTCTGAACACATTGTTTCTTGTTAACACTGATAAATCAATCATTCCTTTCAATAAACATTAGACACATAAAAAATACACTGAGCAAAATGTACTTAAATGTGTATATTACTGTTTATACTAGATTATTTAAAGTAAACGCTGTGATTAATCAACCAGTCCTATCTTTAACTCATTCACTGCCATTGACGACTAAAGTCGTCATTTTAGATCCAACCGTTCACTGCCAATGACGACTAAAGTCGTCATTTGCATTATTTTACTGTTTGAGCATTGGAACGAGTCCCCGCGCTGATAGAACAAGCATCTCAGCCCTGAAGCCGATCTTCATCCGCATACGTCACAGATAACATGATCAGGAAGCAGACCATCCATGTGTTTGGAGATCGTTTTGGGCCGTTCCTGTAAAAAAAGTGAGGCGCGAACCGGAGAAGCATCTGCCGATCACAATTCAACAACGGATTATGAAAGAACGGATAACGCTCGAAACACGCGGCTTCTTCCTGATGTAAGAGGTGAGTCTCCGCATTGTTTTGGTTGTTTTGGCATCGACATCATGCTAGCGCGCAACGTTCTGTGACTCTTAAAAAAACAGTAAAAACGGTGAGAAACGCTGGCAGCGAATGCCGTTAGCGATCAGGAAACGGCTGGCAGTGAATGAGTTAATGAACTTTTGACACTTGAAAATAAAACAGTGAGCTGAGCAAAATGTTCTTAAAAGTGTGTTACTCTTTCTGTACTAATTATTTCCTGTCTTAATATCAGTAAACTTTTCACTCATGAAAAAAAAGTGTGAGCAAAATGTAGGCTATAAACAAGTAATAAATGAAGTTTTAACTCCTTAAAGTGGAGAGGTGCTGGCAACCCACTGAGAGGCTTTGACGCCCCCTTGTGGGGGTCGGGACCCCCAGGTTAGGAACCACTGCTCTAAAGGAAACTCTGGAGACGTGAGCAGCAGAACGCTCCGGTGGTTTCACTCGGGACTTTTTAGTGCTTCGTTAGGACAGACCCTAGCAGAGCCCCGGTATGTGGGAATTATTTCTTTGACTTGTGAGAAGATAGAGAGGAAACCAGAGGTGTGGACTCGAGTCACACGATTTGGACTCGAGTCAGACTTGAGTCATTATTTTAATGACTTCTGACTTGACTTGATAAAATCTATGAAGACTTACGACTTGACTCTGACTTGAACGCCAATGACTTGTGACTTGACTCGACTTGCATCTGTTGACTTGATGATGACTTGAGCATATTTGATATTTTAGCACAAAAGTGGCACGACATGGACAAAAATCATAAATCCTTCTTGGTTCTGGGTTTGATCTTGTTCTGCTGAACGCAGCAGAACTTTGTTTAGAACCAGGTTCAGTTGCTGCTTGTTTGAGCAAGTGAAGCTTTAAGAATCTTTATTTCTGGGATTTATTTATTATCATCGTCATTAAATTAAAGTTGGACACATGACTTGATTATGACTCGAAAATTAA
>SSNQ01000521.1:506336-515177 GCA_006942095.1 Nothobranchius kuhntae
TGTTGGACGCACTTGGCGGTGTAATTTTGTATTTCTTTGCAGGACGGAACAATAAGGTTCTGTGACACATCTTCATCTGTAATGACGAGAACATGCGTGTAACATCCTTGTCAAAGTAAGACCAGATGGTTCTTGAGCGTCGTGTAACTCTTTTATATAGAACAGGAGCAACCGCCATGCTACATGTTACGTCTCGAAAGCTTGGTTTATGCATGACCCATTTACTTTCCGCTTGGTGATGCGGCTCGCGGATGGAACACGCTTCACAACTCGCAGCGTTTATGGTTCATGCGGCTCGTCTCTGCGGTGAGCCAATATTCTCCCAAACTGTAGGGGGCAGCATGGAGCTCTACGGCATGCACCCAACACTACACCATAGTAGAAGTAAAAAATTACTGTTGTTTACAACATGGCATTCCAGCATTTTTAACAGCGTCCTCGTCTTTTCCGACAGTGCGAGCTATTTCTCTCCAAGAATTATTAACAACATGTTGATCCCGGTGATCTCTGAGAGCTGAATCATACAAATGTCTGTATTTACCAACCTCTGCCATACTAGTTCTTGCCAGTCCGCCATGTTTTTCCACGTCCGACCGTGCGCGTGGTTAGAAAATTTCCTAGGTGCGTGGTGCGGAAAGTTTGGGCCGTGCGGAGGCTCAGTGGAGGGGCGTGGTTGTTAAAATGACGCAATTTTGCCGCGCGGACGCGTCAAGCATAAACCAAGCTTAACACGCGGAAGCAACCCCGACTGGCGGGCTGAGTAAGTAAGTTTACAACCTCTAGAACTGTGCTGTTGCTAGCCTACAGCACCCCTACAGGTCACTAGTAACATTACATACCCGTTACTTCATTCCTCCTCTTTTAAGCTATGACTTCCTTAGCCCCCATATGAGGAAAAACACAACTAAGTGTTCTTAAGTACTAATTAACATCCCTGCAACTCTTAACACATATAGTCCTAAGTAACTAGTCTAATCGTAGCACGTTTAGAACGTCACACCGGAACCACGCTCGGTGACTCAGGTGACCTTTTCACCATTTCTGGTAAAGGCATGGCCAACGCTTCAGGCGTCGACTTCTCTGCCACATCTCCTTCCTGCATACGGTTGTTCCCTTCTGGTACCATAATCTGGGATCCTACTACAGCTTCAGGTGTTGCTCCAGAACCCAACAGTAGCTCCGGGGTGTAAAGTTCCAGTAACTCCTCCTTCTGCGCTCTCACCAGAATCTGGTCGACATGTCTCCTCACCATGGATCCTCCACTCAACATCACCTTGTAGGACAGTGGTCCTATGACTTTGGCGATAAATCCTGGAATCCGTTTGGGTCCATAGCTGAAGTTCCGCGTCATCACTGCATCTCCCACTTGGAAACTTCCCGTTCCGCTTCCCTTGTCGTGATGTTCTTTTTGAAACCGCTGTCTCCTCTCCACGTTAGCTCTGAGGTCAGGGTGTACCAGACCTGAGGTTGATCTCAATCTTCGGCCTTGTAACAGCTCCGCAGGTGACAATCCTGTGGTAGACTGCGGTGTAATGCGGTAGTTGAACATCATTTGTGCCACCTTGGTAGTAATTCTACCTTCTCCGGCCTTTTTCATCATTAATTTAAAGGTCTGAACGGCTCGTTCAGTGCAACCATTTGAAGAAGCATGATATGGTGCTGATGTAATGTGTTTGATGCCGTTCTTGCTCACAAAGTCCTTAAACTCCCCGCTCACAAATCATGAAGCACTATCAGACACAACAGTCACAGGTAGACCTTGATTGCTGAAGCTTTTCCTCAGGCATTCAGTGGTAGCAGTTGTTGTTGCTGTTTTCACTGGGTATGCATCCATCCGTTTGGAATGAGCATCCATTATGATCCAAAACAGGGATCCCGTAAAAGGTCCTGCATAGTCAATGTGTGCTCTCTGCCAAGGTTTACTTGGCCACTCCCACGGGTGGAGTGGTGCCGAAACAGGTGAGTTGCAATGTTGTTGGTGGGGTTTACACTCTTTCACAGCTGCTTCGATGTTTTGGTCCAACTTTGGCAACCAGAAATGACTTTGTGCTAAAGCTTTCATCCGGGTAATGCCAGGGTGCCCATGGTGCAACTGGTATAGAAATGCACTACGTCCTGAAGGAGGGATTATCACCCGAGACCCCCACAACACACATCCATCTTGCACACTCAACTCTGTTTTTCTCACCGCATATGATTGGACTCGGGACAACACAGGGTCTCGTCCATCTGTTCAGTTCACTCGCCGACACCAGCGTTACGTCTTCCATCCTCAGAACTCCGTCCTCCAGTTCATCCTCAGTGGGATGCCGAGGCAGAGGTAGGTGGCTCAACGCGTTGCTGTGGTACTTTCCTGGCTTATAAACAGTCTCATTTTCATAAGCCCTCAACGTTACAGCCCAACGCTGAATGCGGGGGGAGGCCATCTGCAGCGCTGCTTTCATCTCATTGAATAGTGACAGTAATGGCTTATGATCTGTGCAAATGGCAATCTTCCTTCCATATAGATATTGATGGAAGCGCTTGATGCCAAAAATCCCAGCTAAACCCACTTTATCGAGCTGTGAATAGTTGGACTCTGCCGTTGTTAAGGTTTGTGACATGAACCCGATGGGTCGTTCTTGTCCACCTGGCATGCGATGTGCCAACACTGCCCCTAGCCCATAAGGCGTTGCATGACGGGAATGTATTAAGTCTTCACGGCTATCATAGTGCACCAATACATCTGATGATTGCATTAGTTTCTTACACTCTTCAAATGCTTTCTTCTGTTCCTCCTGCCACCTCCAAGTGTCTCCTTCCTTACAGATTATGTAACGGGGCTAACAGCGTTGACAGGTTTGGTAGGACTCTGTTGTAGTAGTTGAGTAAACCCAGGTCGGCTCCATGACATTAGCGGGTGCAGGTGGCTGTTCCATGGCTTGTACCTTGCTTGGCAGGGGGTGGAGCCCCGAGGCGTCCACCTTGTGCCCCAGGAACTCTGCTTCCTGCTCCATGAAGGCACATTTACTCCTCTTCAGCTGCGGACCTGCCCCTGGAAGCCTCTTCAGCACCTCATTCCGGGTCTCTATGTGCTCACAGTCGTTCAGTAAGATGTCGTCTAAGTAGACGGCCACATTTGGGATTCTTGTCACCAGACCCTCCATCAATCTCTGAAAAATAGCTGGACTAGAGGAAACACCAAAAGGTAAACGATTAACTTGAAACAAACCTTTATGGGTGTTAATGGTGACAGATGACTTTGACTCCTCATTCAGAATGACTTGCTGGTACGCATGACGGAGGACCAGTTTGCTAAACTTCTCGCCTCCAGACAGCTTCTCAAATCAACTCTGGTGTTGGATACCGCTCCAGCTTGGAGACTCGGTTAACTGTGAGTTCGTAGTCACCACAGATGCGTACAGTATTGTCTGGCTTTCATACTGGCAACATTGGTGCGGCCCACTCCGAAAATGTCACTGGCTCAATGATGCCCTGCTTTGTGAGTCTCTCTAACTCTGTCTCCACCTTCTCCCTCATCGCATATGGTACTGGTCTTGGTTTGCAGAGTTTTGGGGTGACCTTTTCCTCTAGGTATATCTTTGCTGGTGGACCTCTCCATGTACCCAGTTCCTCCTTGAACACTTCTTCATTTTTCTGCAGCAGGTGCTGTAAGTTCAGCTGATGTTATCCTATTTTATGGACCTGTAGACAGTTCATTTCCTGCACTTTCAACCAAGTGCTGCCGAACAGGTTTGGTCCGCTGCCTACTACCACCACCGCTGGCAACGGCTTGACTTTGTCTTTGTGTGTTACAGTTACTTTTGCCATCCCTAGTGTGGGGACTCTTTCACCTGTATATGTTTCCACAGTCACTGAGCAGTCCTGCAGCTCCTGAGCTTTTCCGTCCTGCCACAGCTTCCCGTATTCCGTTTTCAGTTAAACTGTCACACTGCAGCCAGTATCCACTTCAAAACGGGTCATTTTTCCACTCAAGTCCAACTGTGTAATAATCGGATCGACCCTTCCCGTGTCTGACTCCTGCATGTTAAGCATGGTAAACACCTCTTCTTCCTCACTGGATTGGGGGTCTGTAGCTTCGCTCATGTGATGTGCGTACTGTTGTTTTTGTTTATTTTCCCAGTTTCCCTTTCTGTCCTTTGTGATTTGCTTTTCCTCCCCCTTCTGCTGCTGGCCACCAGGGGGCGCCGACCTGCACATCTTCCTCACATGGCCCTTTTTTCCACAACCGTGACATTTTTCATTTAAAAAGCAACAGTTCCGGGGCAGATGTTCACCTCCACACCTGTAACAGACAAATTGACCACTCTTGCCTTGTCGTTCATGCTCCATCATCACTGCATGCACTGGCAGCGAACAGCACTCTCGCCTTCTGTCCCCTCTAGTACTCGTGGTTGTAAATCACGAATGTCCTTATTTGCCTGTGCCAGCTTTAAGGCCTCATCAAAAGTTAATTCAGGCTCCGCCAGTCTTCGTTGTGTGCGATGCCACAAGCGAGCCTGTCACGTAGCCTCTCCTTCAGCCTGTCACCATAGTTACAGTGCTGCGCCAACTCCCGCAGCACAGCCACAAACTCCGTTACCGTCTCCTCAGCCGCTCTTGTCCGTGACTTGAACTTGAATCTCTGGACTATTTCACTCGGCTTCGGGTTATAATGTGACTGAAGCGGGTCCGTCAACTCTGTGAACGACTTATCACCCAGCTTATCAGGGCTCAACAAGTTCCTCATTAAACTGTATGTCTTGCTGCCCACGGAGCTCAACAAGGTGGCTCGCATTCGCCCTGCATCAGTAATCTCGTTTGCCACAAAAAAGTGCCCCAACACTTCACAGTACTCCTCCCGGGTCTGCATTTTCCTGTCATGTGCAGCCAGCGAACCCATCATGGAAACAGCCTCAACTCTCAGTCACAGCGTCGTCGTCCGACATTAACCGAGCTCAGCCGCGTTGGAAAAAAAAAACTGACCCGCCGTTCTCAACTCCAACAGCTATTTTGGAGTTCTCCAGTTTCCTCGTCGCCAATTTGTAGCATCCTTGTCAAAGTATGACCAGACGGTTCTTGAGCGTTGTGTAACTCTTTATATAGAACAGGAGCAACCACCACGCTACGTATCTTTAACACCCGGAAGCACCCCACCTGGCGAGCTAAGTAAGTAAGTTTATAACCACTAGAACTGTGCAGTTGCTAGCCCACAGCGCCCCTACAGGTCACTAGTAACATTACATACCCATTAATACAATACGTGATTAAATTCTGATCCCGGGTCAGGCTGCACTTGCCTCTTATGTGTCTTACGTTACTAACTGGGAAAGCTTTTGTAAATGAATCCATGAAATAAGAGGATATAAATATGCTTCACCTGCTTTTTAATTGTAACAACCAACAACTGAAGATTCAAACCACATGCTGAACATTTGTTAACGTGGATTTAATCTTTTAATATCGTCCCAGGACAAATAGGATTCTGCTAATTCCCAAAACGGTGTGATAAAATAACGTATGGATGATGTTCCCATGGGCTTGATGAAAGGAGGTCTTTATTTTGCACAAGCCCCAAAGGCCTGGTGGTCAGCGTTGCATCATTGTGAGCAGCTGGGACCAAACGGGCGCTCGTGTTTGAAACATTGCCAAATTCCAGGAAACAGGAAACAGACTGGCGGGAAATTTACTGCAGCAGGGGGTACGGCCCTTTGTCAAAACATAATCCAGTAGACGGGTTTAGGATTTACTACCCTTCCCCCAAACACACACACACACACACACACACACACACACACACACACACACACACACACACACACACACACACACACACACACACACACACACACACACACACACACACACACACACACAAATAATTTTCCTCCAGGAAACACGAACAGCTGCTGCTTTCCTCCTTGAGAACGGGCCAAGGGAGGGAAAACAGGGATTCCTTCTTGGGGAAGAGAGAAAGTGTGATGAAGGGGTGATGAAAGAGTGTTGTGATGCGTTCAGGGTGAAGGTCAAGTGCAGTTGGTCAATTAAAAGGCTTTCAAGAGCCTGATGGAGGATCAGAGGAGGAAAAAGGACTTGATGGCCATGAGAACATTTGTCTTCGTCAGCGATGACATAAATCTCAGAGACGCCGAGGTTTTCTGCTTAAATCTCACTAAAGACACAAATAATGCAACCCTTTTCAGTCAGGACCTCACTGACTATTGGTGACTAGTTATAATCTGGAACCACTCTGAATCTGTACTTCCTGTCTCTTTTGCATTTGATTAAACTGCCAATAAATTATATTTGTTTGAGATTCCTGCAAATTCTCTTGTTGCATTTAATCACTAAGCATCTCAGTTGGTTCTCCATCCATAGTTTTATTTTGTTTTAAGGTCAATTAGAAAGAAGGCTTTCTTTTTTTTCTCAGTGTCAAGACTAAAGGTCCGTCATCAAAAATGAGAATGATATAACAACAACACAAAGGACTTTCCTGAATCAGTCCTTAATCCTAGCAAACATTTGAAGCTCATAGAAATATGATAGAAATAGAAATTTGATTTGTTTTCAGCTCCAGATGCGTGTTCTTTTTAATTAAAGGTGTAGTTCGACTCTATCACTGACTCTGTTTTCTCTACAACGCTGATGTTTTATCTCCACCAATAACACAAGCCTGGAGGAGTTCTGCTGTGTGGTGGAGGAGTTAATGCTAACAGTTAGCTTCTACTAGCAGAGACGTTCTCTGCTGTTTCCTGGACGCTAAACCAACAACAGCCTTCCCCGTCGTGAGTCCAGATGGGTGAGTCCATGAATGTTAGTGACAGGGTGACGTAGATCTGTCAGGATTTTCTATCCTAGAGTTTCACCGTCTGTTTTCTGTCAGAAGCTACTGCAGGAGGTAGGTGTAGGAGACTATTCTCATGTTCAGCCTGCATGAAACACTCAGAGTGACCCGTTAGAATCAGAAATAATCTTTAAAATGGTTTTCCAGTGAACCACACCTTTAAAAGCTAATGTGCCCTGCAGACACAACTCACTTGTGTAGTTTCCCTGCTGGCTTTTTAACATCAGAAACAAACCTTTCGACACTGAAGTCGTAGTAATAAATATGTCAGGTAGGTTTTTAGTTCTGCAGATTTCATGCAGAGTGGTTTGCATGATCTCCTTCCGCTAAATTTGTTTTCAGAGCTGAAAAACAAACATTCTCAATGGCTGGAAAATAAAATAGAGGTGAAAAAAAATCTAATTTATGAGATTAAAAAAAGCCCAAAATACAACGTCAAACATCCTCCTAAAACCGTTATTTGTCCAAAGTCAGGTCCACGTTCTGTGATTTACTCACCTCTGAGCCAACCGCCGGGCGCCTCCGTCGTTTCAACAGCTACCATCATTAATCTCTACAGTTTCTCGCTTTAATCGAACATTAATGCTCCTATCAGGGCTGCAAATATTTCCTGATACCTTCGAATGACCCATAAATCAACAACTTAAATGTAGATGAAGCTGCTGCAGATTTTATTAGTGTTAACGGGTCTGGGTGAGGTCCAAAAGTTCACCGAATGAGGATTTAATACAACAGAAAGCAGGCTTTGGCCTTCCTAATTAAAAACAAGACTGCTGGGATTAAAATGTCTGAATTAAAAGGAAGGAGAGAATAAGATGGCCGTGAAAGATGAATTTGTCCCACAAAGTTTCCTGAATAAAAAGACGTTTAAAAACCATTTTGAAGTGTGTGTTTCCTCTCTTACCTGCAGTAGAAAGGAACAGCCTTTGTTCGGAGGAATGGAGTTTATGGGATTGATGAGCTAACAGCTAGTCTGAGTGCTAAGACCAAAGTTAAGTCTGAATTTCATGGAAACCATGCAATGGCATTTTACTATAATGCATTTACGTTTATTGTGACACTATTTCCTATAATAAGCTTAAGCCCCGCCCATCTACTCCTGGACCATGGGTCCCCCTCTGCCAAAGAAATGAATGGGAGTCTATGAAAGAATAAATAATTTTTTCTGATCCTGCTTGAAATGTGCCATAGATGTCACAGATGATGTCCGTAAGACATAAAGACACACTTTGATGCCAAGAAAGCGATGATTTTAGAGGCAGCAGCAGTTATTTTAGGTTTTGTGTGAAAAGACGTAGAGGACTCCAAATGTTCGCCTCACCAAACTGACACGGAGAAGAGGAGATTAGTCTAGCGAGCTTCACATCCTTCTTCCAGGACACGTCATTTGGAGTCCTAGAATGTCCAAGGAAGATCCAGCCTTTCTCACCTCTGATTGGCTCGAAAAGCTCTACTACGATTGGCTGCTTGGTTTAGCAGCAGAAAGCCGTTTTTGAGTTTAGTAAAGAAAACGTGAATGTGGTAGCCTGGCAAGCCAGACTAAACAAATGTATTATTTAGTCTGGCAACGCACCATTGATGGCTCTCGGCTGTGGGGCGGGTTCTACCGTTGTCTTTCAAATGTTCTCTGCATGCTACTGGACAATGAGTGTGACATACTAACCGCAACAGCCATCGGTAAATGGGGCGGTCCGCAGTTGAAGAAGGAGAAAACTCATCATTTTTTCTAAAAAGCACTTAAATACATCTTTCTGCTCCTGATTCTAATGAAGCCAGGTTCTAATAGTCCAACATTGATGTAAAAGCCATTTCAAACGAGCAGTCGCCATCTTGTTTCACTCTGTTGCATCATCCCACCCACCAGGCATATAGAGTGCCCTGATTGGCCCACAAAACGAATAAAGCTCTGTGATTTGTTCACTAAGCAGATAAAGCACTATGATTGGCCCACCATTATGGACCAATCACAGCTCTTTATGTGTTTGAAACCCCTCTAGAGAGCTGTGATTGGCCAGCCA
>SSNQ01000521.1:519768-529901 GCA_006942095.1 Nothobranchius kuhntae
GCACACACACACGCACACAGACACACACACACACACACACACACACATGCAGACACACACACACACACTCACGCACACATGTGCACACACACACGCACACAGACACACACACACACGCACACACATGTGCACACACACACGCACACAGACACACACACACACGCACACATGTGCACACACACACACACACACTCACGCACACACACGCACACGCACACGCACACACACACACACACACACACACACACACACACACGCACACATATGCACACACACATGCACACAGACACACACACACACACACACACACAGACACACACACACACACACACATGTGCACACACACACACACACACAGCGCACACACACACACACACACACACACACACACACACACACACACACACACACACACACACACACACACACACACACACACACACACACACACACACACACACACACACACACACACACACACACACACACACACACACACACACACACACACACACACACACACACACACACCAACGACTGTATCAGTGCAGTGCTGTGATAAGACGTGTCTGTTGTGTTTTATACAGTTTGTCTGTAAACCGTCGCTCACAAACTTCCTGTTGGACGTTTCAGACGAAAGAAGATGGTTTCTGCAGCAGAATTATTGGTTTTAGTTCCAAATGAGCTCCAAAAAACTTCATGAAGGACTGAAAACCTTCACAAGCATAAAGCTCATTAAGACATTTTCTAAATAAAAATGTTTTCTAAAACTGTTTTTTTACACAACTGAACGATGAATCTTTATGAAAGTGTCAGCTCCTCTGATAAAAGTTGTGTTATGGTTGCTATGGTTACGCTGGATGACAGGAAACATGACCTGGATGAAAACGTTCCCACTCAAAATCGACATGCTCTTTTCACCATCCTGTGTCTCCAACTTGTTGCCAGCTGGTTTACAAAGTGGGTGGAGCACCATGTCTCCTTTTACAGGTGACTCATACCTCGATCACACCTGTGGAAGCTTCCAGTCAAACAAACCACACTGAAGCAAACAGCTGAGAAACAAAATTCACTCAAACACACACAGAGTCTGGATCGGTTGGACAAGCGGGGCATCAACTCAGGAGGCATGGAGGTGTTGAAAGTTGAATAAAACCTAAAAGGACTCAAAAACTGGAGCAATTTTACAAAAATAAATGATTTTGATAAACTTTTGACGTTTAAAAAGGTTTGTTTCAAGCTCTTATTTTGAAGGATTGAAGAAAACTGACTTCTGCTGTGAGACCAAAAACAAATCCTCACATTCAAGAAAATATCTTGTGTTTTATTGTTTATTTGGTAAAAAACAACCTTGTTGACATGAGTTATGAAGATAAAAACAAAACAATAAAGTTGCTGTTAAACTAACTTATCTTAGACTTCCAGGTTTGTTTCGTGCTCCGAGACCCTAAAACGCCCCGACCTGTTGTTTATGAATCTAACTTCCTGGAATAAATAAAAACCAAACAAACGTCCAGCTGTTTTTTATCCTGCTGCTGTCACCTTTCTTCCCGCCTTCAGGCGTCCGACGGGGAAAACAAACCCCTTTTTGCACATTTTAAGCTTTCCAGCTCCAGAAAGTGTGTGACCGTGTTTATGAGGTGGCTCCTGCGCTGGATCAGCGCCAGACAAAGATGAGGGGCGGTGGGAAGACGAATGTTCTTGACGGATCTGGTCTTGAATGGGTAGAAAAGTAGCTCCATTCAGCCCCCTCCCCTCCTGGCACACCCACCCTGCCCCCCAGCACACTATTACAATGCAGAACCCCACCCCCGCTCACACACACACACACACACGCACGCACACACACACACGCACACACACACACACACACACACAACCTCCCCTTCAGACAGGACGAGGGGGGTGGATGGGTGGGTTTCCCCAACTATTTAAGCAGATTCCAGCAGATGGTTGAGGAACTTTCCTCCTGCAGACACGTTGCTGGTTTTCCCTGCAGCTCTGACTTTTCCCACAACAGGACCGGTTGGATTCTTCTCTCATCACCTTTACGTTTCCTTTCTTCAACTCCAGGAAAGTTTGCCCTCCACAGCTCGGTCACGCACCAAGCTCCTTCACAGAGTTGAAGACGGTGGAGCGAACCATGCCCTCTGACTTCCTGACACCTTTCCTGGAGCTGGATGAGGAATTCTGCAAGGTAAACTTTATACGTCTGAACCAGGAGGAGACAGGGAGAAGCAGGGAGAAGGTTTCTGGTTTTATGTGGTGCAGAAGTTCTAATGAACAGTATCGACGTGATGCCATGTTTAAGTTATGTTTCTAAGCAGCTTAGAAGTTGGGGTCACCATGACGGGACCATGTGATGATCTCCATGTCTCCAATTAACATAAATAATAAACTCCTGATTGTTAATAACAGCTAGAAGTCAGTAAGCTATAAATCTGAGTTACGGACGTTCACTGTGCTCCTTTGATTTTGTGGATCAGCAGATTTGGACACGAGCATTTCTCAGCAACAGTCAGCTAAAAGCAGCAAAAGTTTGAGTTGAAAACCGTTTGCTTGGTTTAAGAAACGCGTTTGGAGCTCACGCTGATGAACTCTCCTGATCATGTCCTCCTCGCTCACATCGCTCCTCTTTTGTGTGACAGAGTTTCCGTGGCCTGGATGCAGCAGACGGCCCTCCAGTCAGCCCAAAGGTTCTGGGCTTCCAGAGACGCCACTCGCTCTGTCCCGTGACGCTTCCCAACTCCAAGTTCAACAGCAGCAGCTCCGAGGCCTTGGAGTCGGCCTGCCGGGGGCTCAGCCTGGCCTCCAACCAGCAGTGGAACCGCGTGTTCCCGCGCTCCTCGCTCAGCCACATCCCCTTCAGGGTGGACCGCTCCGTCAGCATGATCGAGGGGAACGTCGGTAACTTGGGAACCAGAGAGGACAAAACGCCTGGCGTGTCTCCACCCCTGCTGCTGCCCCCACCGGGGCTGTGCCTCAGCAACACCTCCCTGGCCTCCCCCGTGTCCTCGTCTTCCTCCAGGCAGCTGGCACCGCCACCTCACATCTCCAGTCGCTACAAGACCGAACTCTGCCGCACCTTTGAGGAGAGCGGCACCTGCAAGTACGGCGCCAAGTGCCAGTTTGCCCACGGCCTGGACGAGCTGAGGGGTCTCAGCAGGCACCCCAAGTACAAGACAGAGCCGTGCCGCACTTTCCACACGATCGGCTTCTGTCCGTACGGCGCCCGCTGCCACTTCATTCACAACGCAGACGAGGTGCACGCCGCCGGCGCCCCCGCGCCTCAGAGGCACAAGCTGAGGCCTCCTCTGTTGAGGCACAGCCTCAGCTTCGCAGGCTTCTCCTCTCCACACACTTTCCAACCTGTAGAGGAGTCTCACCCATCCTCCCTCCTCTTCACACGGGCCTCCTCTGTCTCTCCCCCTCCCTCTTCCACAGGGAGCCCAGAGCTCCTGTCCCCCCTCGTCCCTGAGCCTGGTGCCCCGAAGCACTGCCTCTATCCCTTCTCCTCCGGCATCAGCGAGCTTGCAGGCAACAGCAGCGCTGCGGCGCTGCATTTCTACGCTGTGACTGACTCCAAGTGTTCAACATCTGCCTTCCCTTCCAAAAAGCTCCCGCTGCACCTCCCTCAGCAGCCAGCCGCCCCCCTGAGCAGCTGCCTCGGCCTCCAGCGCTGCTCCTCGGCCGACTCCCTCTCTGAGGAGGGCTTTACGTCCTCCTGCTCCCTCAGCTCTTCTTCCAGCGACGCCGAGTCGCCGAGCTTCGAGGGCCGGCGCCTGCCCATCTTCAGCCGCCTCTCCATCTCAGATGAATAAGAACAAGCTTTACTTTGCGGCTGAGGTTGATCAGGGACAGACGCTCTAACGTTTTATCCACATGTGGCCCAAGCGGCGCTCACGGGGGATTAAAACGTTAGACTTGCAGTTCCTTCCTGGATCCAGCTGAGTAAACGTACTGATCTTTGTGCATATTGCATTTCTCAGCCAAGCAGCTGTAGCGCTGCTCCGCGTTAGTCCAGTTTTAGCCGACTCTTCCCGTTTTGTTGATACCTTTAGCCTTTTTGTTTGATGCCATTGTTACTGCTGTATACTGTTGTATACCCATGTTTTAGGGTAATTCCTGCTTTGTGGAACGTTCTGTGTGAGAATTCTGTGTACCCTGATTTCTGAAGGATTTTTACATTATTTTTTACTAAAAAATAGGTTCCATTTGATGATTTTTGTCCACATTTTTTTGTTTTATTCCTTTAAAATCTGCATGACTGGAATGTTGATCACGTTTAGGACTCTCCACGTGCGTGTTGTTCATCCAAGAGGGAGATGTTTTGATGCTCGTCAGCTGTCTGAATGATTAGTCGATTGGCTGCACCCACATGATTGTATTTGTCAGCTGTTAAGCAGCAAGAATAGCACAAGTAGAGAAAGCCAGAGTCTCTAGTTACCAAAGTTCTCCTAACCTAGAGCTGCAGGAAACCCATCCAGAGTGTATAATTAATACCGTAGCCTAACACGTTTTAGATCTATTTATTGCTTTTGTGCATGTTTTTGGTTTGATTTTGTGTTTTTGTGCATTTTTGGAGGAAAAGATGGCAGAAAAATGAACGCTTTACTTTTATTTTGGGATTCGTGTTTTCCATCCAGAAGCTTTAAATGCTTGAGGAGAGGAGGGAAAGTTAGGAGGAGGAAAATCATTTTGGCATTCTGTGTTTATGTTGCCTTATCGGCTAACGGGCCTGGTGGGAAACGGGGCTCGCTTGGGTTTTACCGGCAGCCGGGAGGTGGGAAAACCCAACGGGTCCGCTCTCCTCTCCTTCAAGCCTCACATTTCCTGATTGTACAGATTTTTTTTCCCAGCTCACACGGAGCAAGTCATGGTGGAAGAGTGGTCCACGCCATGAGTCAGCCGCTGCAGATGGAAGTGGAGGGTTTGGACCGCTCCATCGTGTCACGGCGGTGTGGGCGTGTAGAAGTGATAGCTACATGACAATGTGTTTGTAGATGGACCTCTGTTGCACACCAGCTAGCTGGCAGCAGGCCAAATCAAAACAGGAAGTTCCTCTTTTCTCTTGTAATCAGCTCAACCTGCCTGGAGGAAGTCAGAGACGCTTCTAGTTGCTGCGGCTCGTTTGCGACTCGACAGCAAGATGTTTTAAATAACTTGTTAAATTAAAGTCCTATTTATTGTGTTTGATAGCCTATATTGTGTTTTTTCACGTAATTTAAATGCATCCATTGTTTACATTCCAGCGGTTATGTCGATAACCTTTTTTTATCTTAATATATGTCAATTTTTATTTCAAAATAAAAGTCTTTTGGAAAAATTACGGTGTTATTTTTGTTCACAGTGTGCATAAAGTGTATTTTGTTTTAAGGGACGATCTAACTGTGCGAACTAATCGGGGTAAATGACTAAAACTCAGCTGGGCCAACCGAAGAGATGGGATGTGGAAACTTTGACCCGCTGTCTTTATAAACAACAATAAACTTTAGCATCCCCAAAAACCAAAGTGTTCCCACGAGCGTCCTTTTAAAGCGTGTTTCTGAGGCCTTTACGATCATCTGCGGACACAACAAAAGCTCCCTCCCTCCCCTCTCCTCGCCCTCGCCTCCCTGCATGCTGCGCTGTGTGGGAGGAGGACTGAGTTTTGTTGCAACTCATCCGAATAAACCAATTTAGGGTGAGTGACACTGAGGAGAATGTTTGGGCAACAGATGCTCAAACAAAGACTCGCAGCACACAATAGGTGGCTGAGATAATTGTGACTGATTTCCATCTATTCAAACAAAGTGGAGCAGAAGTTGAGGTCCTCTCCTGCGTGTGTTTGTGTGTTTGTTTGTCTCATAATCTAAATCCAAAATTAGAAGCAACAGTGTGTTTGGTTTAAAACCACAGCTGTCAGATCTCAGGACCGACGCGCTAACAGCTAGTCTGAAACAGCTCCAGTCGCCCGAACATCAGATCAGTTCATGAAAACTTCCTGCATGGATGCATCCTAACAGATTCTAGATGAAGCTGACCCCCGGACGGATGCACCAGAACGTCACGTTTGGCTGCAGCGTTTATTTTATTCTCATCAGAAATAATAATCCTGGCATAAATAACGAAAGGTGTGTCAAAACCAAATTCAGGAGACTGATTGTGTTCTAACATGAAAGCAATATGCTTTGGTAATGACTGTGTTAACTAGCCATTAGCTCATCAATCACTAAGGAAGTAGAGTGGATTTCCCTAAACAAGAGCGCATTTACAAGCAGACAAGCTCATTTCTTCACACAGAAACAGTTTCCTGGCAGCTTGTTGTTATGCTCGGTATGTTAATTGTTTGCAGAAAGCTGCCTGAGACACACAACATGGACCAAGCTCCGTCCAGAACATCTGACGTTTTTCTGCTGATTCAACCGAGCGGCGTCTCTCGCTCTGTCGCAGGAGAGGGAGGCATCCGGGCTGCCGTTTGTGTGTGCTGGCATTCGGCCGTGCAAGGCTGACGATTTCTCTCCGGTGAATGAATAATATCAGAGCTGGAGCAAACTCCCACAACCCCCATGGCTACTTACCATTCAATACCAGGGGTGTGTGTGTGTGTGTGTGTGAGCTTCTGTAAGCCCTTAAAAGGCCAAGGGGCCATCCCCGTCTAGCCCCTCGAACCCTCCCTCCCCCCCAGCCATGCAGCTCCATTGTGAGTCCCCGTTTTCCCTTTTCAGTCTAACATCTGTATGCTAATGCACCCCAATGGGAATGGGCTGGATTTATCCTGGGAGCGAGGGTGAGGGGTGGCCTCCCTGTGTGTGGGGTGGATAAAGTGATCCAGCAGCAGGGGAAGGCTTTTGCCACGCTAAAGAGAAGAACTACTGATTAACGGGCGACTTTAAAGGGACTGAAATGAAGTCTGAAAGAGCCGTGTGAATAAATGTGTGTGCACAGGGCTCTCTGGATTACATCCATCATCACACAACGCACAAACAAGGAAGGCAGCAAGCGCAGTTTGCATCTGCAAATTCATTCATTCATTCATCAGGGAAGAAAAGCGGAGTGGATTGGCTCAGGCTGAAACTCAAACGAGTGGCACCGAAACACAGGGCAGGGCGATAAACTGCTCAGTTGAGATAATCTGGACCAGTATTAGATAAGTGGTTTAATTCAGAGTGATAGGCTAACTGCTAGACTTATTGCTGCCATCTTTAAAGCCAGGACGCCCCAGTCCTGGCCCTGGAGCTTGTTAGAGTTGTTTCCCTGCTTCAACACACCCAATCAGACGCTTGCAGCGGTGCTTAACAGGTATCATTATGTCCTTTTCTCTACTCAGGTAGATTCTCGACTCCCCACATCCACGCTTGCCCTCAGACAGAGCTGTTTATGCGTCCAGAGCTCATTTAAAAGTATTGTTGTGTCTTCACAGGAACCAAACGTAAATGCCACCATCAGAATCAACCCCACGGCTGTTCTCTGCTTATCTGATGCATGAGGAACAAAGGTACCTGTGCATGTAAAACACCTCGAGGTGACCTGCGATCCTGTTTAACACGTCAAAGAAAGCAGACTTTAACTGCTGTTTAGATGCAAATTTTCATTTCTTAGAACATAAACTCTGTAGAGCAGGGGTGTCAAACTCATTTTAGCTCAGGGGCCACATTGAGGGAAGTTAGTCCCAAGTGGGCCGGACCGGTAAATTACAAAAAAAAACTTCAGATTGTTTTCTTTGTTTTAATACAATCAATATCAAACAAGGCTGGAGCCTGAGGACAGTGTAGTACAAGTACTACACCTGAAGTGTACTTGAAAATTTGAAAAAATAAATAAATAAATAAACAAATAAAAAAAACATTCCTTAGTGATTCAAAGAGCTTACAGATCACATGGCAAGATCAATTTCATGCAGCACTTAAAGTATATTTGACTCATTTTACTTTACATCTTTTAGCTTTCACCAGCTCATCAACATCAGAAGTCACATCCTGAGTGGCGGCCAACTTCAGGATGGGATTCAAGTTCTTGTGTGAGCCTTGAGCGCAGCTTTGTTTTATTTATACTCGTTACAGAGAAAACCTGCTCACAATGATAAGTTTATTTTCACTCTACATTGTAAAGTATGAAAACAAAGTTTACACAACCATCTCGTGGGCCGGATTTAACCCGCTTGCGGGCCGGATCCGGCCCGTGGGCCGCATCTTTGACACCCCGGCTGTAGAGGGACGTTTGCAGCAAAATGTATTTATTTGAAACGTATTTTAGAAACATTCATAGTGCAAAATGTTTTTAGATAGGCTGTATTTAGTGTTTACAGTTCGTTTTGCCTTTTTGCTTTTTTGTACAACAATAAAAAAAAATCACATGATGAAATAAAAATTGCAAGCAGATAAAAAGCAGAAAAGAAAAACAATAAAACCTTTTAGATTAGTAGAGAAAACATAAAAAGCAAAAATGAACAAACGACTGACCGAACAAACAAACAAACAAATAAACAAACAAACAAATAAACAAACAACCAGATAGCTAAATAGATAAAAGTTTGATACGCTTGGAAAACCAACTAGTTTGATGAAATAAATCCCAGGAAGACGATGAAACAGCAGTACTGATGATGTCCAGATCAGTACCGCCCCCTGCTGATCAATTAAAGCACCTCATGGTGAATGCTTCAAGCACTTTACCAACAAACCTCTTTTATTGTTTAGGTTTTCCAGTTTTATAAGATTTGTATCCAAGAAGCATCAAATAAATAGTTTCATCACCTGTTTCTGCCAGTGAGTAACACCTTATCTTCCTGTTCAAAGGGAGTTTTCCTCTCCACTGTCACTTTATGCTTGCTTAGTATGAGGATTGCTGTACAGCTTGATGCAATTTGCTGGGTTCCTTATATAGGAAACATTATTTCTGATTGGCTTAATGAACTGACCTGAATTGGAATGTTTATTATGTGAAGGTCCTTGAGACGACTCTTGTCGTGATTTGGCGCTTTATAAATAAACTTGAATTGAATTGAATTGAATTATCAACCCCAGCCCTGGAAATGTCACCAGAGGACCTTTTGTTATTTTATTTGTGAACATCGCAGTCGTGGAGAATGTCACATTTCACCAGCAGCCTGAACCGTTTCAGCCTTTCCTCCTGTCCCAGGCGGCGCTAGGGTCCAAACTGTTGTGATGGATAACGGTTCACACGACACACGCTCGGACTAGAGATGTGGAACAAGTGTCTGAGAGGTGAGTAAAAAACTCACAGAGCCAGAAAAAGTTTTAAACCGGATGCAGATTTCATCACGACTGGGAGGAACGAACATGGAAGGCAAAGTGCAGATGAAAAGAGAGTGACATCTAGTGGTGGTTTTAGTGAATTACATTATTGCTTTGTGATTAGTGTGTGTGTGTGTGTGTGTGTGTCCCAGTTTTAAAGGTTAGAATGATTTATGACCTTTCAGAAAGGGTTTTATGTTTTGTATACTTTAGATAAAGTTCTGGACCAAAGTCAGACCCGTTTGACCCAGTAAATCTGAACAAACAGGGAAGGAAAGTCTCTAACCGGACCGGACCTTTACATGCACTTCAGTACCCCTGGTCTAATGTTTAAGAGTCTTGATTAAAATTTTTAATAATAATAATTATTGTCTAAACATAGTGGTATTAATACAGTGATATAATAATAATAATAATAATAATAATAATAATACATTTATTTCTTTGATTGTGATGTGATTGTGTTCTGCAGGCATTTTTTTATCACAGTGATGGCTTGAATTTCCACTTTTAGAGGATCTGCAGAGAGAACGTACCTGATAAGGAGCATCTGGCGCACCTGCAGCTCATTATTAGCGCCGTTAGAAGCTGATAAGAGTAACTGCAGGGTGACCCAGAATGATTAACCCCATTGGTCCATGCAGCTCACAGACCTCACCATGTCAGCCAGCCTCCCTTCTCTCAGAACCAGAGACCCGGACCCACCTCACGCTGACAGCCTCGTCTTCGCTCCAGCTCACCGCCACCACGACCCCGCCGCCTCAGTCTCACAACCATGACTCCGTTACAGTTCCTTCTGCAGTGTTGGTGCTAATAAGCTGCTGTTATGTTGAAGAATGGACCAAGAAAAATGAAGGCTGACGACTATTACACATAAATCTATATAAACATGTTAAA
>SSNQ01000521.1:543045-555054 GCA_006942095.1 Nothobranchius kuhntae
TGTGTGTGTGTGTGTGTGTGTGTGTGTGTGTGTGTGTGTGTGTGTGTGTGTGTGTGTGTGTGTGTGTGTGTGTGTGTGGGGGAGTGTGTGTGTGTGAGAGTGGTGTGTGTGTGTGTGTGTGTGTGTGTGTGTGTGTGTGTGTGTGTGTGTGTGTGTGTGTGTGTGTGTGTGTGTGCTCTGTCTTCTCCATCCCCAGTGAGTCGTGGAGGATGGCTGCTTATACTGAGCCAGGATTCTCTGGAGGTTTCTTCCTGTTAAAAGGGAGTTTTCCTCTCCACTGTCGCTTTATGCTTGCTTAGTATGAGGATTGCATCAAGTCACTGACTTGATGCAATTTGCTGGGTTCCTTTCTATAACATTATTTCTGATTGGCTTAATGAACTGTGAATTGGAATGTTTATTATGTGAAGTGCCTTGAGACGACTCTGGTCGTGATTTGGCGCTTTATAAATAAACTTGAATTGAATTGAATTAAATTGAACATCTTACACCAGTGGTGATCTGTTGCTCAATACATGAGTGTGTGATGAGTGGAGGACCCAGGGAAGTGCAACGGCTCGGTGAGACTCACAACTGGATGGTCCAACCGTTGCTTTCGGTCTGAGTTGTGTTATTGGGAAAGGTTTTTAGACAAATACAAGAAAACCACTTCAACATGCTGGCGGCTAGCCATAATATCTTTGCTCAAGGTCTCATGCAGAAGACGAGACTCTTGCCCTTTCACTCTGAATAAAGTTCATCTTTTCTGAATCATAAATGACTTCAGTAATTTATAGGTTGATATAATCAAATGTGATGAATGAACAAGATGTCAAAATTCCAAAACATTTGAATAATCTGTGCAATGATGTGTTAAAATTAATATTTTTCTTGCAATGATTCATTCCAGAGCTTAAACTACACCAGGGGTCTCATTCATCAAGCTAGCTTACGCACAAAACGGGGTCGGAAAACTGCGTAAGCAACTTTCCACGCAAACTTTTGGATTTTTGAAAGAAAACTTAGCGGAAAAATGTGTGCAACTTGAAGTTGACTAAGGACCTGGCTTACACACATGTTGGACATGGAGAACACCTGCAGTGCTGCTGCTGAGAAGGATAAAGTATGAAATCCTGCAGCATTATCACTTGTACCGCTTCATTTTCACACAGAACAAGAACCCCCACACGCACACACACGCACACACACACACACGCACACACACGCGTACACACACACGCACACACACGTGCGTACGCACACACGAGCGTGCAAACACACACACACACAGGCTGAAGCGCAGAATACGGAATGCAGAATATCAGCAGGGGGACAGATTGAGACAGAACATCATGCGTCTGTGA
Organism: Nothobranchius kuhntae; assembly: GCA_006942095.1. Taxonomy (NCBI): domain Eukaryota; kingdom Metazoa; phylum Chordata; class Actinopteri; order Cyprinodontiformes; family Nothobranchiidae; genus Nothobranchius; species Nothobranchius kuhntae. The sequence continues at coordinate 544,389 of SSNQ01000521.1, forward strand.
CAGTGTGTGTGTCCTGTCGCTGTGACCTGATTAATTATGCGCCCTGGTTACTTGGACGGGGGAGACCTCCGTTTGGCTGACTGGTTAGCATACGTGACTTTCACCCGGGAGTCTGGGGATTGAATCCTGATTGGACATTTTTTTTATATCCGCCACAGATCTCTCTGAAGAACTCAACATTGACGGCTTCAGCAACGCTGTGCCACTCCGTGGATTTTCTCTTATTTGTTTTGCAAAAGCACTTCCTTTCATTTCTCCACCTCACCCACAGGTACCTCAACTTCTGCTTGTGAAATAGCGCTTCCTTGATCTGCCTTGATCTACGGTCGCCATGTCATTGGCGGAGCGCTGCAACAGCTGGCTTATATATATGCATGAGGTCCACAAGGCACTTTGCATTGACCTTTTATGGCAGTAAGTGGGCGTGGCGAGGGCGGGATGTGACTAAAAAGCAGCTGAGAAACATTCTCGTTAGTCTCCGATTTATGAAGAGGAGATTGCGTGCAGCTGTGCGTCCTCCATGTTTGATAGATCACAAACCTACTTGGCATAAATACTTTTTTTTTGCTGAGCTTAAGTACGGTTTAGTAAGGATTCCACACAAAGTTTGATAAATGAGACCCCTGGTCAGTATTTCATTAAAAACCCAGCCAACCAGCCAACCAACTAACCATCCAACCAGTCAACTAGCCAATGAGCCAACGAGCCAACCAACCAACCATCCAACCAGCCATCCAACCAACTAACCATCCAACCAGCCAGCCAACCTACCAGTCAACTAGCCAATGAGCCAACGAGCCAACCAACCAGCCAGCCAACCAACCAGTCAACTAACCAACCAACCAACCAACTAACCAGCCAGCCAGCCAACCAACCAGTCAACTAACCAACCAACCAACCAACTAACCAGCCAGCCAGCCAACCAACCAGTCAACCAACCAACCAACCAACCAACCAACCAACCAACCAACCAACTAACCAGCCAGCCAGCCAACCAACCAGTCAACTAACCAACCAACCAACTAACCAGCCAGCCAGCCAACCAACCAGTCAACTAACCAGCCAACTAGCCAGCTAACCAGCCAGCGAGCCAAACAACTGAATAATTTGTGAGTTAATGGAGTTTATTGACACCAGTTGCTAATCTGATATTCTTAATTTTATTAGTTTAATCCCATAACATTGCATCTCTTCCAATGATTACTTCTAATCTGCCAGTGTCCCTGTATTTGCCCAGATCCTTTCCTCCTGTAGGAGCCGGATGAGCCTCTCACCCGAACACCCCTCCATCATCCCTGCCATCCATTCTGAGCCGTATTGTTTTCCCACATGTGCTGCTCAGACAGAGTAGCGTTATGCAAACACATTCTGTGATATCAAGCTGAATCCGACAAGCCAAACACTCGGAGGAATTTCTATCAAACTCCTGCAAAAATTCAGCGTTCACACAACATGTCACTCAAATCAGGAACAAATAGGTGTCACATTCCATTTCTGTCAAATCTAAAATCATCCCAAACGGGACGCCCTCTCAACAATTAGACAATCCTTTACTTTGTCTTTGCAGAATTTGTCCTGATTAAAGCAACGCTTTAGCGCATCTTTGCGTTTCAATGTCCCTGCTGATTGACATGAAGAGTAATTAAAGTGAAACAGATGAGAAAACCTTGAATTAGGCACAATAAGGGCAATTACGGGGACTAAAATATCACAGAATTCATGGGTTTCATGCTCTGACAACTTGGGTCAGCGAGCACTTCAAGGAGAACAATGAGATTAAGATTTAAGAGCAGCACAATGGACAGGTGCAGCTTGGTTCTGAACTCTAAATCAGCTTCTTTTAATCGTGTTGCAAGTTTTAAAAAATCCTTTCATCTCATCACACCTTTGCTGATGTTCTCTCACCTCATCTTCAGCTCACATCTCCTTTGTTTCTCATTTTTGAAGCGCACATTTCTCATCTTTTCATCCAGCTGAGCTGAAGAGAAAAGGAACTTAGAGAAGTTTCTGAAGCTTCCGAACCTCTTGTGTCCCAAAGGTCTGATAAAGAAAGCATTACAGCAGAGGATGATGGGTAATTATGTCGGTCTAGAGATATGCTCTGCTAATCTGGTCACTCTAACACTTTCTGCCTGCTTCGTCCGTTTTTGTCTCAAAGTTTCTCATTATCTACATCGGTCCTCTCTTTCTTCCTCAGGTCTTGTTCTTCCTCTGCGGGGCAGCAGGATGTGAAATGAGCAGTGATGAAAGAAAGGCCGAATGCGTGTTTAATTTAATTTTTTGGGACTGCGGGGCAATGTGGATTTCTGTATCAGTGGAACTTTATGACGTGGTGTCACTTTGATAAGACTCTGATCCACTTCAGCAGCCCAGAGAAAACTGGTGAGGAGATAAAACCCAACATCTTATCTGCCACAAAGACACCGTTTTACAAACGATTATCGGCGTTTGTCCAAAACGCTTTAGGAAGTTGTTGTATTCCTAATTCTGCTGTAAGAACAGACACGAAGATCCGTGATCGTCTGGTGTGTTTTTCAGTTTCCAGACACACTAAAGCAGAATAAACCAAACTCAAACCAACTCCACATGTTCCTGTTGTCCTCCTGAATGACTGGTTTTCTTCTTGCAGCCTGTTTTAACTGAGCTGATAGCTCATCTGAGATTTCAGCACAAGAGGTGAAAACGAGCAGGAAGAGGTGGAAATCAGGCGTGTTCCAGCAGCAGCTGAGTCAAAAATCAAAACAGATTTAGATTTTACTGGTTCCTTCTGGAGTTAAGACCATAATAGATTGGACAAGGCTGTGTGTGCGTGTGTGTGTGCGTGCGTGCGTGCGTGCGTGCGTGCGTGCGTGTGTGTGTGTGTGTGTGTGTGTGTGTGTGTGTGTGTGTGTGTGCTCTGTCTTCTCCATCCCCAGTGAGTCGTGGAGGATGGCTGCTTATACTGAGCCAGGATTCTCTGGAGGTTTCTTCCTGTTAAAAGGGAGTTTTCCTCTCCACTGTCGCTGCATGCTTGCTTAGTATGAGGATTGCTGTATAGTCACTGACACTAGTCAGTGACTCGATGTGACCTGATGGGTTCCTTATATAGGAAACTTTTTACAGATTGGCTTAATGACCTGACCTGTATTGGAATGTTTATAATTTGAAGGTCATTGAGACGACTCTTGTTGTTATTTGGAGATATATAAAACAACTGAATTGAATCCAATTGAATTAAATGTGACATAAACATCAGATTTTGTACCTTCAACAAAAAAGCATATTGCATTTTTTTTAATGTCCCAGTTAGCTTCAGTCCAGTGAGATGAAGGATTCAACACTGTGTGTCTGCAGGACAGCTCATTCGTGCTGCGCAAAGACAAAAATACGTGAACTAAAAGTCAGAGATAAGCTTATTAAATTGGGATACAAGTCTAAATGACAACTTGAAGGGAGTTTTTTTAACTCCATTGTCCTCCCTGTTCCTGTTTAAAAACGTTATAATAAATGAAGCATTTGAATGACATGTGACTTGACCATCCTGAGAGTGTCCTGAGGACAAAAAGAGCAAAAGCGTCCAAAATCGCAGTCTGACCTCACCTCTACTGAGCTTCACTAACAAACTTCCTTCCGGACCAAATCTTTATTTGTTTTTATGTTCATGCACGCTGTGACCGCACTAGCATGTCTGTTTTCTGCTCTATAAAACTTAACGTCCTGCATTGATCTCATCATTAACCAGAGGAGCTGCGGGTCTGCAGGTGACTGAGATGAGACTTTATGGTTGCATTCATAACAAAACTGTTTCATTCCCCAAATCCTGGAAATGGTGACAAAGCTGCAGCCGATCGGAACGTCTTCTTGAATCGAGTCCAGTCAAAACCTGTTCTTCGTTTAAGGTTTTATCTTAATGCTTGATGGTGTTCTAGTTTGCTCCTCACAGTTCGATCAGAACTAAATAATCCAGGTGAAGATTGTTTTCGATTGTCACACTGACCATAGGGTCAGAGGTTAAGTTTAGTTTTCCTCATCTGGGTTACAGAAAGTCCTTACAGCCTGGAAATTCTCAGTCGGAATGATTTCTTTCCAGGTTTTTGGAGCTGGAATAAAACGATTTCCTGCTTTAATGAAGCATCTTTTGTAATTTTAACTAAAACAAGCTTTGATACAGAAAGCAGCTGGATTAAACTTCTGCTGGTGCTTTCATTTATCTAGAAACTTTCTGCCTTTTCTTTATTTTGCTCCAAGCTAGACCCGACACAGAAAAGTCCTGTTGCAGGCCCCGATCCTCCTGCAGCTGCTCCTCAGAAGCAGCTACAGTCGGCTGAGAGCAACATCCAAACGGCTGCTCCTGACGAGCATCACCTGAAGACCCATGAAACTTGGATCATTCTCTATCGTTGCCTGAAGAAGCTGCTAAACATTTTAGACGGAGCTTCTTTAGACTACCAAGTTTGGTTTCTTTAAAAGAGAATTGACACAAATCAGGGCTTTATTTTGGGAAATACTGAAAGTCATTTAGATTTATTCACTCCAAATGAACGTTCTACTAAACCTTTAGAATAAATGTGTTTGTGTCGGAGCCCAAGTCCCCAACCAGCCTCTTCCAGCTAGCCGGCCTCCGCCCAGGACCACAACTCCCAGCGGGACCTCGCGGGGACTTCCTCCACGTCACACCTACATCACGACCCGCGACTTTATACAGAAGTCGCCTCTCCAGCACACGTCTCAGTCATCGTTTCTTCAGATCCATGATCAGAGCTTCCAACCAACCAATCCTCCCGACGAACCATCTATCCACAGTAAGTGCTCTCACTTACCTCTGGAAGAACCCAGCATCTCCGTGTCACTTCACTGACGCTCAGACGCTCGGGGATTCCTAGATTAAACCGCGAGCCGGCGCTGTCCCGACGCTAGCACTTCGCCTCTGAGAAGCCACGCTCGCTACGGCTCAACTCCTGTTATCGAGCCGGCCAGTCTGACAGTTTGATTTTTGTCCAGAAGATGATTAAACAGCTTTAACAGAGAAGATCGGAGGCCTTTGCATTTGATTCTAGAATCTCATCATAACCTTCATGGTTATCCTTTCTGCAGAGCTGACACCTTCTCTGCACATCATTACACACCTGAGTGAAGCTCTCAGCGACGTTATGATGCATCCAAGTCTGAAAACAAAGGAAACATCTGGCCTTTGCACTGAGAACACTCTGACTCCTACTTGTGGAGAAGTTAAAGCGGACACATTGTGCAAACCTCATAATTAGCATCCTTTTCGGCTGCCATGTGGATCTCTACTGTCTTTATAAAGTTTCTGATTGTGAAAAGGAAAACAATCATTGTGTCTTCTGTCTTTTTTTGGTTTAAGGAATTACGTGCCTCAAAGAAGTTTGAAAAACGCCCCCGTTTGTGATGTCACATACGGGGGCTTTTTCAACCACTGGCGTTATTGCACTGGAATTCACTTCCACTATTTCTGCTCTGGCTACATAACTTTATAATGGTTTAATATGCTAGCTAATGTAGATAGCTGGGCTCTGGCTTCACTTCCTGTTCAGCTACTCCAAGTTGAGAACGTATGTGGAGAGGGGGGAGGTTGGTCAGAGGGCAGTTTGATGGATGGATAAAGATCCAATCATAAAATGTGTGTAAAACTGATAAAATAATTTTTAAATGATTCTTTCTGATTATAATTGACATTTTTCATGCAGGCTGGATATGAAAATAGTCTCCTACACCTATCTCCTGCATTAGCTTCTGATAGAAAACAGATGGTGAAACTCCAGGATTAGAAGATCCTGACAGACGTCACACTGTCACTAACATTCATGGACTCACCCATCTTGACTCACAACGGGGAAGGCTGTTGTTGGTTTAGCGTCCGGGAAACCACCAGAGAACGTCTCTGCTAGTAGAAGCTAACTGTTAGCATTAGCAACTCCACCACATATCAGAAGTCCTCCAGGCTTGTGTTATTTGTGGAAATGAAACATCAACATTTCAGAACAAACACTCAACGGTAGAGTCGGGCTCCTGTCAGCCAATCAGAGAAGATATTCTTAAATATCAGGAAATAAGACTCCATATCCTGTCGTCTGAAGCTACTCTCCCCTTCAGCTAACTTGTACTTCCTGACACAGGTGCATCTAACCTGCATTGAGTAAATGAGTGAACCACGTCTTTAAAGGTAGGTTTTTAATGAGGTTTTTAAAGGTTTTCAGAAAGTAATAAAATTAGTCCTAATGTATTGGTTCTCACCAGAATGTGAAGAGCATTTCGAGGTATCGGGGGAACAAATGCTGCATTTCCTTCTGCAGCTTTAGTTGTGAAACAGCAAAAACTTTGAGTCTTTACAAAAGAAATGAACAGCTTTCATCACTGTCATTGAGTTTGTGTTTTGTAGCTCTAAAACAAATAAACATAGAATTTCAACGGTAAGTTGTTGTTTTTATCACACGTAAAGCAATAAATGTACATTCAACGTTAAAGCGGAATGTGTGATTGAACTGTAAACCGGGTAATTGTTCCCAAAGGAAACGCCTCACAGACACAGCTGAGATGCACAAACCGTGTTTCATAATATTTCTGTTTCCACTTCAGCCTCGTGACAAAAAGTCTGAGCAACATCTTGAAATAAGCAGCACACAGAACGCCGTGTACTCCGGGGCATTAAGTGCCTGTGCTTTGTGCGTTGACTTAGAAATAACAACTGGAATGTGGCAGGAAGAGCGTTGACTCTTTAAGTTTCATTAAATTGAGTGTAATAGAGCGGAACTGAAGGAACAGCCTCGGCCGGGCCCTTTGTGCATCCTGCAACAGCCGTTTAATTTCAAGCTGAGAGAAGTCCTAAACTTTCCCTGCAGTGATTTTTGTCTCCAGCTCTTGTAAAGCTCATGCTGAGGAGGGCACTAAAAGCGTTGAACGTTCACAGCTAACTGCAGCGTCAGAATATCTACGACTCATCGGAAGATTTTCAGCCAGGAGTTTCCTTAAACGACACGGTAACCTTGGTCAATACATTAAACATAAAAAACTGAAAGTGGGGAAGCAGCAGCTCGGGAGGTAGAGCAGGTTGTCCAGCTCTGGTTGTTGGGTCCATCTCATCTCCCAGCACACACTGCTACTGTTGTGTCCTTGGGCAAGACACTTAACCCACCTTGCCTGCTTGTGGTGGTCAGCAGGCCTCGCATCTGTCAGTGCGCCCCAGGGCAGCTGTGCCTACATCGTAGCTCATCACCACCAGAGCGTAGACGTGCCTGTGTGTGAATGGGTGAATGACACACTCTAGAGTAAAGCACTTTGGAGTCCTCTGACTCTGAACAAGTGCTGGTCATTTATCTTCAGGCGTGTGTACATTGCTCAGGGTAAATTCTGGAATGAATTTCAGGACGTTGCACAGATGTCAGCATATTGTGACAGCTTTGGCAGTGGGTGAAGTCACTGATCTGCGCCAAAAAGCGTCCCCACTAGGGATGGGTACCTTTGACATTTGAATCGATTCGGTACTAATTCCCGGTACCTACGAATCGATACCGGTACTTAACGGTACCAATTTTCGATACTTGTGAGTGTTTAATATTTTAATTCTCTTTGATAATTGAATATATATTTTTCTCAATATATAACCATATTTGATAAATATCACGATAAATAACATACAACTGTTTGTATTTAACATCGTCCTTGTAGTTTTATAAGCTGATAATTAAACTGAAGCAAACATCTTTACTGTGAACTAAATTTTCTGTGTATCTTCATTCCTTTTGCCATCTTTTTCATTTGATTTTTCCTACTGGGAATTAGAATTTCCGAGGAGAACGCGAACGCACCATTAGCTGATAACAATGGTAGCAATGGAAGCTAACATATCAAGCTAACGTTATCTTAAACAGTTTATTTAGCTGCTGGAGCAGATTAAAACGATGATGCCTCACACTTAGATCGTTGTCGCTGGTTTCATCTTCACCCAATCACCCGTTGCATTTAGTAAAGTGAAGCCAAACTTTAGAGCGCGTTCATGTTCTTCTAGTCAGAAAGTCGGAGTTCCGAAGAGAACGCAAACGCACCATTAGCGGAACGGAAGCTAACATATCAAGCTAACGTTATCTTAAACATTTTATTTACCAACCGGACCAGATTAAGATGAGGATGTCTCACTTAGATCGTTGTCGCTGGTTTCATCATCACCCAGTTACCCATCACTAGGGATGGGTACCTTTGACATTTGAATCGATCCGGTACTAATTCCCGGTACCTACGAGTCGATACCGGTACTTAACGGTACCAATTTTCGATACTTTTGAGTGTTTATTATTTTAATTCTCTTTTATAATTAAATATATATTTTTCTCAATATATAACCATATTTGATAAATATCACGATAAATAACATACAAGTTTGTATTTTAACATCGTCCTTGTAGTTTTATAAGCTGATAATTAAACTGAAGCAAACATCTTTACTGTGAACTAAATTTACTGTGTATCTTCATTCCTTTTGCCGTCCTTTTTCATTTGATTTTTCCTACTGGGAAGTTAGAATTTCCGAGGAGAAAGCGAACGCACCATTAGCTGATAACAATGGTAGCAATGGAAGCTAACATATCAAGCTAACGTTATCTTAAACATTTTATTTACCTACTGGAGCAGATTAAGATGAGGATGTCTCACTTAGATTGTTGTCTGTCGCTAGTTTCATCACCCAGTTACCCATCACATTTAGTGAAGTGGACCCAAGCTTTAGCGTGCGTTCTTTCTACCATGCTTGCTCTGTTTACAACGGGCTCGCAGGGACCGGCGACATAACGCTCTTGCGCATGCGCAACTGTCTTGGCAGTACCGAAACGAGGCACCGTTTGAAATGACGTGAATCGGTGTTCGGTCGGTACCTTAAAAAGTACCGAATTCGGTACTCATCCCTACCCATCACATTTAGTGAAGTGGACCCAAGCTTTAGCGTGCGTTTTTTCTACCATGCTGCTCTGTTTACAACTCGCTCGCAGCGACCGACGACATAACGCTCTTGCGCATGCGCAGCTGTCTAGGCAAGTTCTCGTTATGAAGGACGGGTACCGAAACGAGGCACCGTTTCAAATGACGTGAATCGGTGCTCAGTCGGTACTGTGGAATTTGGTCGGTACCTTAAAAAGTACCGAACTCGGTACCCATTGCTAGTCCCCAGTAACATTATTAACATTAAAAAAATTTTATTCTGTTGAAGTGTGTCATAAACTAATTCATTTGGAGCACAGGAGTAGCTGAGCGATGTCAAATGTGGTGTTCAATGACCAGAAGAAGCTCCATTTACTACGGGGCTCTGTGAGACGACAAACCCTGGTGAGTTCAGTCGTTGTGGGGGAGTTCCGCCATGTTTTACGGTGTCGGAATTAAGCAATGACAATTTTAAGCACCACTGGTGCTAATTTTCTTCTGCTTCCATTCAGCTTCACAAGCAACTCATCTAATTTTGCTGCTGTCGGTTGTTTTGGAAAACGTTTGCTAACACAATGTATGAAGCAAATGTATAACATTGGTCAGTAACAGGTATAAGGATATTATTGCCGTCCCCAATTCTCATAACAGTGCATCTCCATGTGCGTTGCCACACATTAATGAAAAATAAAATTCACAGCATTTTATTGGTGTGACAGTGAAATGGTTGAAGCCAATAATCGAGCAGCCATGTCTGTTGATTCAGTGATGAAGAGGAGCGTTCTCTCCTCGCAGGATCATTTTATCCCACATTAAATGAGAAGCAAACTGAGAGCCAACAGGATGTCCTCAAATGCAAAATAGCTTCCCAAAGATAGCCTGCGACATCTCTCCCACCTGCGGGAGACTTCACACCTCAACTCTGATCCTTATCATGTGGGAGGTAAACACCAGCCTCTAACACGAAGGCAGAGTGTGAATACCAGACCCAAATATGGCAGCCAGACGGCACCAGATGGATGTACGAGGGCATGGAGAGTCTAGAGGCTGGTGTAGAGGATTTCCCCATGCTGCCCTCATTATGGTGGCGCCATCGTAAGAAAACACAGTTTCATTAAAAATTCAAGTTCTACAGCGAGCTGTTGGTGGTCTACAGCCATTGGCAGCAACAGAGTCCAGCCAGACTAACCCTAACCTTAGCCAGGACCCTCAGTAAAAGCAACGCCTTTACTTTTTCATCCATTCATGCTCAGTTTCACTGCTTTTCAAATTCAATTCAAAGATACTTTATTAATCCCAGAGGGAAATTAGAGTTTCAGTACACACAATTCAGAGATCAGACATACATGGGCAAGACACATGACAAGAATTGGTGACTGTGGTCATTCACAACCCTGAGTCGCGCTACCTTAATAGAGATCAGAGGGTAACATGAGGATTGGTTCAGGTGGAGGAAAAAAAGGCACTTCAGAGTTACCCTCCACCGGGAGGGCAGCTTTGCTCTGCAAAAAACACCTCAGACAGACATGTAACAGACTTCAGACAACACAACATAAGTGTCCACTAGGTGGGGTGGTGGGTTGAGACTATCCACTCTTCAGTTCCTGCAGCCACGATAAGCAGCACATGTCACCTCAGTGTGGATAGGGGGAGGAGCATTGAGGGCTGCAGTGACCTTGGACGCTTCAGCGGGCTTCCTGACATCCCGCCCAAGCTGGGAAAGGAGACAGAGTTGCCATAGCGACGGCACATTCCACAT
>SSNQ01000521.1:561692-579594 GCA_006942095.1 Nothobranchius kuhntae
GTAAACAGACACTGCATAAAAACCACACACACAGCGAACTTTGTGTGTGTGTGTGTGTGTGTGTGTGTGTGTGTGTGTGTGTGTGTGTGTGTGTGTGTGTGTGTGTGTGTGTGTGTGTGTGACCACGTGAAGGGGGTGTGGTTTTGGGTGTCTTTCAACCGGAGCAAACAAGACAGAGAGGCAGAAAGTCGTAGGACAGCTTTTGACAACTGGTTCACACCATAGGTTCACACACACACACGTACAAACACACACACAAACAGCAAGGAGGAGGGGGGTGTAGAGGAAACGAGCAGAGAGGAAATGGAGGACACCAAGTGGTTAAAAGAAAAACTACGAGGCGCGCCTCCACCGGAGCGGAGAAACAAGCGTCTGGTCTGAACTGAGGAGCAGCGGCTGAATTTCGTGAGCGCTTCGCCTCCCGGCGCTTCGGCGGCCGGTGTGTCCCCGGCGTCAGCAGCAGTGGGACACCAACACAACGCCGGATGACTTGTGTGGGTACCTCTAGCCAATTCTCTTGAGCTTTTCCTCTAGTTTTCTAGTCTTGTTCCAGGTACTCTCGCCATTCACCAACCAGTCTCTACAACCTTCTGGATCTCGTCTCTCATCACGTCTCATCTCCAGCGCCACCAGACCGACCCGCTGTGTCCCCGGCACCTGGGACTCTCCTGGAACTCGTCCCCTTATGGCCTTCCTTTGCTCGACCCGCCGATAAACTCGTGCTTGGCCATCGTCTCTGCTGGATCTGTAAACTCTCCACTCCCACTCAGTCATTCCTAAATCAGCCAGAAACTAACCTCGGTTTCCAGACCCCGCCCTCGGCCCTGGTCTCCCTCGCCTCCTCTTGATGGCACTCGTTCCGCTAATGAATCTTTTACGTAACTTCTCCTGAGTGTGTTTGAAGCTGCATGTTTTGGGTCAGTAAACTACGTTCACACTGCAGGCAAAAGCGCATTAAATCAGCTTTTTTCCCCTCGTGCAGCCATGTTGGATTTTTTTATGACAGCCTGAACTCACAGATGAGATTTGTTTAAATGCGATCCGTGTCACTTGAGTATGTGGTACCGACTCCGACACATATCTGATGTTTTTGAAAGCGACTGCTGTCTGAACGGTCATGTCGCATTAAATCAGTCTCCTGCGGCACTGAGTCAGCGGTGGTGAGCGTCGTGTGTGGATGTTCCTGAGGAGAGGCGCTGCCGGAAGGGGTCAGGAGTCTGTCTGGACTTCCTGGTTTAGGTTTTGGAACAAAAAATACAAGAAAGAATGAGAGCAGGAAGTGGAGGTGCTGCTGGAGCGAAGCGTCTCACCGGTCTCCATCTCCCTGAAGGGGGGGGGGGTCTCCATGAGAGGGGGATTAATGAATGAGTGAATTAATTAATACCGGAACATTTTCGGTGAATAATAATTCAGGGAGATGGCGGGAACAAGGAGTAAAATCATTTACAGTTTTTGAAGCCCAAAATGGAAGAATTAACAGGTGTGAAAGTTTTCATTGATAGTTTATCGACTTGACCGGAAAAGGGTGGCTTGCCAACTCCGGGTCGGGGGAGAGGTCCTACCTCAAGTGGAGGAAGTACCTCGGTGTCTTGTTCACGAGTGAGGGTAGGAGGGATCGGGAGATCGACAGGCGGATTGGTTCGGCGTCTGCAGTGATGCGGACGCTGAGCCGATCTGTCGTGGTGAAGAGGGAGCTGAGCCAGAAAGCCAGGCTCTCGATTTACCGGTCGATCTACGTCCCAATCCTCACCTATGGTCATGAGCTTTGGGCAATGACCGAAAGAACGAGATCGCGGATACAAGCGGCCGAAATGAGTTTCCTCCGTAGGGTGGCCGGGCTCAGCCTTAGAGATAGGATGAGGAGCTCGGACATTCGGGAGGGACTCGGAGTAGAACCGCTGCTCCTCCGGATCGAAAGGAGTCAGCTGAGGTGGTTTGGGCATCTGGTCAGGATGCCTCCTGGACGCCTCCCTGGGGAGGTGTTTCGGGCATGTCCTGCCGGCAGGAGGCCCCCGGGTCGACCCAGGACACGTTGGAGAGGTTACATCTCCAATCTGGTCCGGGAACGCCTTGGGGTCCTGCCGGAGGAGCTGGTGGAGGTGGCCGGGGAGAGGACGGTCTGGAGCTCCCTAGTTGGGATGCTGCCCCCGCGACCCGGACCCGGATAAGCGGAGGAAGACGACGACGACCTTTTCTTAAAAGTCCACCTCAAACATAAACTTTGATATTAGAGACATTATGTTGTTATAACAAAATGTATAATTTTACAACTTGAAAAGAATATTAATTATTTTATAATCTCTTTTAGAGATCAACTTCCAGACCTGAACAGATGAACACTCCCACACAAAGAATGCCATGACTCATACATGTGGCAGTAGTCAGCAATGCACTCCTAATTTTCCAGCGTTGAGGAACTCCAACTGTGTATTGCAGTGCAGCCGATGAAAAACTCAAACATATGGCTGAATGGATTCAAGCAGAGAAGCAAAGGTAAAGTAAACAGTGTGAAAAGAGGAGAGGATGCTAGAGGGATACACAAGCTGCCAGCGTGAATGCTGTGAATGGAGAGAAAACCCGTGTATGTCTCCTGTCAGACAATATAAACACCACTAATCCACAAACAGACACGAATCCTGCCAGGAGCAGTTGCGACTCGGCGCTGAAGACTTGTCACGCACCAGTCTGCGAGCAACCAACACCTCTCCAAGCATCCGGGCTGATCCCGCTCGTTTCACTCCAAAACTATTTACTCGAAGGTAAACGTCAAATATGTGTGTTCATTTCCTATACGAGCAGAAATGAGAAGCGTTTCTTTCCATCTGTGTGGAACTTTTTACTGTTTAAAGTCTCATAAGAGCAGAGCCATAAAATCAAACGACTCCATCGCTGAGGATGTGGGCAATGACGGTTACGATGATAATGGCGGAGGTTGACGGCAACAAAAAGCATCCTACCGTGGTCCGTGATTTTACAAGACACAAGATAGAGCTCCTTTAGGCTCCTCCCCTCCTTGGCGATGATTTCCACACACCTACACAGAGAGACAAAACAAAACAAATGTTTGAAAAAGGTTTTCCACTGCTTTGTCTCAGGGTTCTTCCACTGTAGAGGTTAAATGGTACTGCTGCAGGGTCAACTCTGTTCACACTTCTCATTCGTTTTACACACATTAGTAGTCAAGCACCAGAGCGGTATAACGGGGCTAAAGTGCAGGATTGGATGTGTGCAGACACACAAACATGAGATCACTTCAAAGCTGGATTCAGCCCACTGTGTGTGTGTNGAGTTTATCCACAGGATCAGGATTGCATCACAACCCCGACACTCTTGTCTTCTGCGCATGCGGGTCGCTTTGGGGCCGCGGAGCGTTCACACTGAAGAGAGTTTGATGTCGCATTTCAGTCACGGTGTGAACGGCCACACAGAAGATCTGATTTACTCAAAAAATCAGAGCTGAGCATCAAGGCCTGCAGCGTGACCGAAGCCCAGAGCTAAACATGACGAGCTTAGCTGTGAAAGTCAAACCAGCGAATGACATGCATTAGCTTTAAAATCCTTCAAAACCGTGTTTGACTTTGCACGGAGAAAAGTAATTATTAAATAATTTGACCTTCTTAACATTTCTCTTCTTCAACCCCATGCAAAAACAAAAGGACGCCAGTTAAAGACACGAAGAGGGAAAGATGACAAAAGCTTCTCTTGTGATATTTTCCTCATAAATGGGGGAGTAGGAAGACTTTGATCAGGTCCATCTCTGCTCTCTGAGTCACGTGACTCCTGACCGATGAAGCAAACAGTTCCTCCCACAGAAACGCAGAACCTCAAAAATCGCTGGAAACTGAATATTACAACTTAAAGCGTGATTTTACCAAAACCTTAATGCATCTTTGATTTGAATCATTTGGTAAAAGTCCATCCTCCTGTGACCTGTCCTGTATGTCCACTTTGAAATGGAAGAGTTACTCCGGTCAGGTGGGCCACCTTTGGCCAACTGAGTTACCGTGGCAACTCAGAAACACTCTCTAAGGAAAACTGGAGCAGGGACCAATAATTTAGTTTGAAGAGAGCGACACCAACAAGGTGATCCCGGATGTCCGATGGGATTCTGCGATATCCAGCTCAGTTATGCGGCACAAACCAGAACTAGGAGTCTGCCTCAGGATCAGATTTAGAGGGAATAGTGTTCCACCTGTCGTTCATGCCACCTCCTGTAGGACAACACAAGCGGCTCCCCGGTGTGTGTGTGTGTGTGTGTGTGTGTGTGGATTATTGACTCTGTGCATCCATTAATCCCCACTGGGAGACCCTACCAAACCAGCTTTTTGTTAATTGTTTCCTTTAAGCAGTGCGCTTCCTCACTGAGACCCAGATGGTGTTAAACACCACCCATGGTCTCGCGCCACAGAACATGAACAGTGATGCAGCAGCAGAGCAGCGGTGATGAGCAGGACGTCCCGCGGATCCAAACAACTAAACACCTGCAGGACGCTCCTCGGTGGATCTTCAGACTCTGCTGGGAGCAGAAAACAGAAATGACACGAAGTTACTCAACAAATCAGAGTTACCGGAAACATAATGAGTTCTAGACTGAACCGGATTTATTCGCCAATCATAAAAGACATAATAAAGGTCAAACCTTTAAAGCAGTTTAGTTTATATTCAGATTTAATATGCTTGACAACGTTTTTTTCAAACACCATGTGTGCCTTTTATTTGTAAATGAGTTCAATAAAGTTTTGCAAGAAAACCAGTCTCCTTTATGTTTTTAAATAATCTTTATTTGTTGAACATATACAGTAGTAATCAATGTTACTTTTACAAATATTTTTCTTTCATCAATATGAGATTTCATTAAAAAAATTATAAGTACACCACTAGGGTTTAAACACCCACCACCAATCTCCAAGGGCTACCCTTCTTAGCCACCGTCCCACAGACCCTGCTGCAAATACTAGTACAAGGGCAAAACGTAGCACAAAGAAAACCTCTTTTATTTTATTGTTTGTTTGTTTTTTTTTTACTTTATTGTGAACAGAACAATCACCATTTACATCAATGTCTTTCCACAAACGAACAAGCTAGCAGTGTTGCCATCAATACAAAGATTTTGGTTGGAAAACAGTGTAAAAAGTAGGTTTTTATTGGATTTTTTTTTACTACCCATGGTATTTTCTGAACAAGGTAAGAGAATTGAAATTAAACTATACATGCTAAGTTAATACAGGATGTAGTACACATTAAAATTCACTAACAAGCCAGAAAGTGTGATTTTTTTAAACATTTAATATTTTTAGAAACGGATGCTTTTATTTGCTAATTCAGGAAAACTTAATTAGGCCTAATAAAGCAATTCAAAAATAGCCAGGACACTGAACAAAAGTGCTATACAGTACATGTTAAAGTATAAAACAATATTCAGACAGAATAATAGAAACAATTAAACAGCATTTAATTTAATTACATTACATTTTAATAGCAGTATAAAAACAAATGGTCAAATATTTCTATGTGTATACTGGTGGAGAACTGGGTTTCTCCATGCTGATTATATAGCCTAGGCATCATTTGATCCATCCTAATCATACTTTCTTTTAATTCTGATTTAGATGCCTCAAAAGCCATCTGTAGACAGAGACTCACTTTTTGAAATCCTTTGCAATTCAAAAGAGGCCATATTCCAAAATGGCAAAATAGCCACTCCAACTGCCCCAGTATGGACAGAGATGAGTCATCAGGTAGAGGACAAGATGTCAGCAAAAGCCCTGCACACCTTTGTGAAGCTGAACAGATATAGCATCTGGTCAGTTTTGGAAATCACTGATCAGGAAAGTGACGGTGAAACAGAGGTAGATTCCGGTGACATTTCCTCTGGACAAGAGAACTGGCTGGCCTTTAAACTTGAGGTACCTTTTGAGGACTGGGTCATGTTCATTCCAGAAAAGGTTAAACATAAGGACAAGTTTTCTCATTTCTAAAAAAGAGAATACACTATTTTGAAGCCTGGCACTTGTTGTGGCCCTCAGTGAAGCGGAAGGTGATGACAGTTCTGGAGCCCCTCTTGCATCAGAAACAAGCAAAAAATATCTGAAAGCCCAAATTGCTGATGACTCCATCATCGTTCCTGACGAGAAGATGGAAGAAAGTGACAGAGAGGATTGTCTTGATGAGATCCAGACTGACATACGACAGTGGATAACAGAAATATGTGATTAGAGCAGGTCACTTGCTTCAGCTGATGGGGACAGGGATAATATTCACTTCCTTCCTGACGTTATTCCACATATGGTAAGACTTGCAAGTTACTTGCCACTCTGGACAGGAATAATGGTCCCTGCATTAAAGCAGCAGTAAAAAGTAGACTATTGTGGTCCATTTTGGAGCAGTTTGGAGTAGTCCGGGGGGACGATGACCTCTGAATGACCTATTAGATAAAGTTTACCATCTCAGAAACCATAGCAGCACGAACGTCAGTTTCATCTGCACAAATCAGCACAAACGAAGCACTAACCGAGCAGCCTATTCGCCTCCACTTTTGAAGCTGACGGGGGGTCAGCTTCACAGAGCTGTGTGCGTGTGTGTGCATCTGTGCGGGCACGCGTGTGTGTATATGTGTGTGTGTGTGCGTGTGCGTGCGTGTGTGTGTGTGTGCATCTGTGCGCGCACGCGTGTATGTGTGTGTGTGTGCATGCGTGCATGCGTGCGTGCATGTGTATGTGTGAGTGTGTGCATCTGTGTGTGTGTGTGTGTGTGTGTGTGTGTGTGTGTGTGTGTGTGTGTGTGTGTGTGCATGTGTGTGTGTGTGTGCGTGCGTGTGTGTGTGTGTGTGTGTGTCTGCTCTGTCTTCTCCATCCCCTGTGTGTCATGGTGGATGGCTGCTCATACTGAACCAGGATCCTCTGGAGGTTTCTTCCATTTAAAAGATAGTTTTCCTCTCCACTGTCGCTGCATGCTTGCTTAGGATTGCTGTAACGACTCTGACGCTAGTCAGTGACTCGATGCCACCTGCTGGGTTCTTTATGTAGGAAACTTTTTACTGATTGGCTTAATGACCTGACCTGTACCGGGATGTTTACTGTGTGAAGGTCCTTGAGACGACTCTTGTTGTGATTTGGTGCTTTATAAGTAAACGGAGTTGATTTACACTTTATTTTCACAGCAACAACACTGAGCAAAGCCATCTAACTCATGCCTCAGACACCTGCACACGGCAACAGCCAAACACAAAGCGCTGATTCCAGGTGTTAGGGTGGATCACCACCTTCTATTGGACAGCAGACAGACCCGGCACTCCTCTGACTGACCTCCTCATGTATGGTGCCAACATTACATAACATACAACGCCACGTTTGCAACAGTTAATGAAGTAATAAATAAGAACAATACCCCCCCCCCCAATAAAAATATAAACATGCATAAACACCGCAAAATAGGACAAAATGACTGAGAACATGATTACCCATAATGCACCCCACCCACTGCAGCTCATGCAGTGTCCACATGCAAATTACATTTGACTCAATAAAAAATAGTATCTGCTGAACATGAACAGAAGTAAATGTTTTGAGTGAAATCAGAAACTTAATGTTGACCGGTTTTGATTTTAAATGCAAGAAGAAAGATTTTCACAGCCAGTCCAATATTTTTATTTGGTTTTGAAAAGTTGAAAAGCTTCATGTTAGATTTTTAGAGTGAAGGTCCTGCTTTCCAAATGCTTGAGAGCCAACAGATAAAAATAAAGTCAATCCAACAGTTCGACAAATTCAACAAATATTAATTAATTATTTTTATTCATTTATTTCATATCTGGCAGGTGGCAACCCCGTGGATGCCCTGAATCATCGTTATGGATTTTCTAAGTGCTTTTTGCACTTGTGAGGGTTCTTGCCATCTAGCTATCTATTTCTCATCTGAGGGATGATTTCAGCATAACGCCCCCAGCTGTTTAGGATCACACCTGGATGGATTTGGGGAAGTACTGCCACCTACTGGTGTGAATGTGCTTACTACAGTTTGATGTGGATGGGATGTGGCGTGGGCCCCAGTATGGAAAGGGGGGAGTGTTTGGTTTTACAGAAACCTGCTACACGTGTCAAACATGACTGTTTCTGCTGCAGTTGTGGAGTAGAGCAGCAGACATCGTCTGTAGTTGTCCCAGAGTTTGGAGACAACAATGTGTTTAAGAAATAATCGCTCAGGGACAAAAAAAAAACAAACATCAAACAAACAAACAAACAATACATAAATAAAACGAGTTATCTGAAAAATCATCATTATGTTTCCTCTCATCAGGTGTCAGTTTATAAATTATTTTATTTTATTTTAAATATCTCCATTAGGCCTCTTCCACTCAAAACTCTGGAAAGGGTTTCTGTGCGGAGAAGGAAGGGACGCCGCCATTAACGGCTAGCTCTGAAGATCGCAGGAGTGATCGAAACTGTGCGAGGTCAAAAGAAAAACGTTCCTGTGTTAAAAAAATAACTTTAAAAAGGGTTTTAACCCCTTGTTGACAGGATGCCACTTTTAAAAGTCTGAAAGCTGCTGAATTTGGGTCCATTTGAATGAAAAACCTGCACAGAAACCCTAAACATTCATACTGAACAGCCCATTTCTAGTTTTTAAGCCTTTAGAGAGCAGAGGGAGCTTCGAATATTGGACCCAGTCTAATTTCTCCACTTGACCTTATCCTGAAGTCTCGTCTCTTCCTTGTCTTCATTCACACGGAGAGCTTTGGAGATTAACTCTGGGATGGAAGAGCAGGACGGAGCGTTAGGAGGACTCAGCTCCTCAGACAGAGACCAACTTTCCCCGCATGTCATCATCAAAACAGCTAAATTTGCAAATTATTCAGAAAAACACACACATGAATATTTCAACACAGCATCAATGGCAGATTTGCCAGCTGAGCTGCTGCTGCATTAAATCTGCATGAGAGGACGTTTGTGTCACTGATGTGGTGTATCACATCTTCTTTTGATGGTGGCTAATAATGTGTATATGTGTGCAGGTTTAGGTGTGTGTGTGTGTGTGTGTGTGTGTGTGTGTGTGTGTGTGTGTGTGTGTGTGTGTGTGTGTTTGCACACCTCTAAATCCAAGACCATGGTCATGAATCGTAAAGGGGTAGAAGGTCTTCTCCGGGTCAGGGATGAGGTCCTACCTCAGGTGGAGGAGTTTGTTCACTAGTGAGGGACAACTGGAGCGTGAGACAGATAGGTGGATTGGTGCTGCGTCTGCAGTGATGCGGGCGTTGTACCGTCGTGGTGAAGAGAGAGCTGAGTCAGAGGCCATAGCTCTCTATTTACCGGTCGATCTACGTTCCTACCCTCACCTATGGTCATGAGCTTTGGGTAGTTATCAAAAGAACGAGATCATACAATCGGAGTAGAGCCGCTGCTCCTCCACCTAGAGAGGAGCTAGTAGAGGTGGCTCGGGCATCTGGTTAGGATGCCTCCGTGGTGAGATTTTCCGAGAGAGGGTCTAAAGGAAGACCCAGAGGAATTGCGTCTCTCAGCTGGCCAGGGAATGCCTTGGATTTCCCCCGGAAGAACAGTCCCAAGTGGCTGGGGAGAGGGACATCTGGACCTCTCGGCTTAGGCTGCTGCCCCGCTACCCGACTCCAGATAAGGGGATGATAAAGGTTGAATGGATGGCTGGAAGTTATTTTCATCACACTGAATTGGTGCAACGCTCTGTTTAATTGTTTATGATGTCATTACAAATGCACTGAGATAATTGTAGTCTTGTCTCAATGAAGTCCCAAATTGTCTTTCTGACCTTTGATTTTGTCTGAATTTTTTCCCAAGTTTGTCTCTAACTTCTCCCAAAGCTGTCCCACACTTCTTACCCATTCTGACTCACTTCTCAGTAAAGTCCGTATATATATATATATATATGCCTAATTAGAAATAATATATATATTTGCCTAATTACATATAATGTGTAAGTTCTGTTTGCTGAAGATTTGGAGCATTTCCATGCACGACTCAAACAATGTTGTGTTTGATGGACGTCCTGAACTGATTAATTCTATTCAGATTGTGTAAATCTGCTCTGCAGCAGCATGTTGTCGCTCTACCAGGAGCAGATCAGTGGGTTTAGTTTTTGTTCCAGAGAGATTTTCCTCTCTAATGAAATACCACAGCAGGTCAAATCCATTTTTGGCTGCTCAGTTTGACGCTGCAGCCTTTTAAAATAAAATAAAATAATAAATTCTTCTTTTTCTTTATGGTAAATAATGTTAGAAAGTTTGATTCAGCTGAAAAGTAAATCATCAGTGAGGAATATCCTCTCATATGGAGTTCCTGGGATTAAATCTGATCCGTGTGTGTGTGTGTGTGTGTGTGTGTGTGTGTAGAGGGGGAGGAGCTATTCTCTTATCTATTTTTTTCCTCTTATAAACACAACAGTCTGTCAAAATAATCTCTGCATTTGTAACGTGTGTGTTTGTAGGTCAGAGATTAAACTTTGTGTGTGTGTGTGTGTGTGTGTGTGTGTGTGTGTGTGTGTGTGTGTGTGTGTGTGTGTGTGTGTGTGTGTGTGTGTGTGTGTGTGTGCGTGCAGTAGACCAGGAGGTAGAGCGGGTTGTTCGGTGATCAGAAGGTTGCAGGTTCGATCCTGGCTCTGACCAGAGAATGCTGCTGTTGTGTCTGTGGGCCAGGCACTTAACCCACCTCGCCTGCCGATGGTGGTCGGAGGGACCGTGGTCCCGGTGTTCGGTAGCCTCACTTCCCACAATGTGCACCATGTCAGCTGTAGCTACATCATAGCTCATCACCACCAGCGTGTAAATGACCGATTGTGTTGTGAAGAGCCTTGGGGGGGGGGGGTTGTAGATCCCTCAGAAGGTACTACAGAAATGTAGTGAAATACATTTTTAATTATGACCAAAAAGATGTGATTATTCCATATAAATATGAAATATTAATCTGATTGATGTTTGAATGTTTAATCAGAAGATTGTTGGGTTCTTTGCTTCTTTAGGGACCATAAACACACTTCGTATTAACTTAGACAGAGTCATGTATATAGTTTATAAAATGTATTTAATTATTTTCCTAAACTAATAATTTATACATGACAAGATATGAATACTGAGATGTGGTGTGGTGGATGTGAGGTGTTGTGATGGAAGCTAGATGTTGCAGCAGCCGTTCTTTGTTTCTGAGAAACTGTGAAATCTGGGTGTAAAAGAATTTGTTGTTTGTTATAAACTAGAGAGTTGTTTATTTATAAACAGCATCAGACACCAGAATGCAGGCATAAGATACCCTGGTGGGAGTTGCTCCCGGCGTTCCGGAGGGTTGCCGTCAGAGTGGTGAGGTGGGTTGTCGAAACCACGATACTCGGAGATTAGCAGCTTCTTATGAGTTCAGCTTCCTCGGCCAGGAGATGCAACCCGGGGTCTGCAGGTTAGGTGTCCAAGGTGGATGTCTGAGAGCTGAAGGTGCTCTGAAAAGCTGTTGTGTCTGTAATCACTCGCAGCATCGCAGAAAGGTTTTGACTTAAGGTCTAAGGAGTTTGTTCCAAAGGAGATTCTTCTTTCCCAGTGGGGCCGAATCGGGGCTCAGCTGGAAACTGAATTACTCAGGAAGTAATTCTTGTTTTATCAAACTACTTTGTTATGATTTCTGGCCGAGTTTGGCCGATCCGAATTCGACACGTTTCTGAGTATTTACCAACTTCCCTCAGAAAACCACGCCCTCCTCAGATACAAAGATGTTTTCAACGCTGTGAAAACTCATGTGAGGTGCACATTAACCTTAAAGCGTATCTCATGGTAACGTGTGTGAGTGTAAACAACGATTAACGTGTTAAATCAACACATAGTGATTTGTGATAAAAATGGATCATTGTAAGAACAATATTCAGATTATTCAAACGTTTGACTTAAGCATCCTGTTCATTCATCACATGATTATGTAACTTATAACTGTAACATCGTGGAGCCTTCACTCGTTCAGAGTGAAGAATGTCGTCATCTGGCGTTCACAGAGAGGGCAGGAATCTTGGGAGAGAATATTTATTTCAATGTTTTGTCTTCATGGAATGTCAGCTCGCTGAGCAGAACCTTCTGGATTTAGAAGGCCACATAGACAGTAGATTCATGCTGTAGATGAAAGGTTATTGCGTTGGTCAATAAATAGGTGAAAATGGACCCTTTTGGACGTTACACAAATAAAGCCTGTTTACCGTTTACCGTTACAGACTTTGGTCTAAAAAGTTACGCTTCAGTATCTGAGAGTTGTTTACTAAACAAACGAATGTAACATGATGATGACGTCATCATGTCGAGAGTTCGACATGATGACGTCACCATCATGTCGAACTCTCGACATGATGGTGACGTCATCATGTTCAGAGTTGGACATGATGATGTCACCATCATGTTACATTGATATTTAGATTGATCCAAACATAAAAGGGTGTTATTGAACTGAAATCCTTCCCGGCTCTTGATGAAACGGTTTGAACTCAAAGTGTTTGTAGAAACTTTCTTCTTCCATCTTTCTGTTTGTCGACAAGTCACACCTCCTCCATCCTAACTATTCCTCTGTCCTTCATGTCATTGGGCTTCCTTGAGGTAACGGTATTGGCATTTTCAGAAGCCATGCAAAGCACGTTTGCACTTACACAGCAATGCAAAATTAAGCATTCGTTCCACGTGCAACACTCCCCGGTGCTGCTAATTCTAATTCACAGCCGCACCGGTTAACAGCAGCCAGCGCTCTGCCACCTAAACCCGTCTTCTGTCACCCTCCGCCTGCATCAACACGCTCCTTCCATTTTTACTCCGTCACATCTGAGTGTCAGTCACAGTAAACAGGAACCAACACAGAGGCTGGTGTTGGCTCCACCTGCATCAGGACTACATTTATATTCTTACATTTTATTTTTATAGAAACGTGTCGCTACTGTACATGCAGGAGCAGGATCCTTCAGGTTTGATGACCTTTGCTTGTTAAGATGCTCACGCGCACGGCTTTAAACCGCCCTGTTGCACCCTGTCAACTTTTTTTTTAATGAAGACACTGAAATAAACAATCCAAACAAAATCGTCAATGAATTTGATAAATTCTTTACTAATGTTGGACCAAGCTTGGCAAACAACATTCCAGAAAGAACTAATTATGAGATAGGCGAAAAAATTACAATTAACAAAAATAGCATGTTATTAAATCCAGTGACTAATGAAGAAATAAGAGAAGTTGTAAAAAAAACTCATCAATAAAAGAACAACTGACTTCGCCAATTTAGACATAATAATAATAAAACATATAATAGAGAATATTATCCACCCCTTTACTTATACATGCAACTTATCATTTACAACCGGCTTATTTCCTACCAAAATGAAAATGGCTAAAGTTCAATTCAATTCAAGTTTATTTATAAAGCGCCAAATCACGACCAGAGTCGTCTCAAAGCACTTCACATAATAAACATTCCAATTCAGGTCAGTTCATTAAGCCAATCAGAAATAATGTTTCCTACATAAGGAACCCAGCAAATTGCATCAAGTCACTGACTAGTGTCAGTGACTATACAGCAATCCTCATACTAAGCAAGCATAAAGCGACAGTGGAGAGGAAAACTCCCTTTTAACAGGAAGAAACCTCCAGAGAATCCTGGCTCAGTATAAGCAGCCATCCTCCACGACTCACTGGGGATGGAGAAGACAGAACACACGCACGCACACACACACACACACACACACACACACACACACACACACACACACACACACACACGCACACTCACAAAAACTAGTAATGTGTCTATAGTTATATTGTGATGTCTTAGTAAATATTCTATATGGTGAAAGATAAACTTTATTGTATTTATCCTAGTGGATCTATAATTAAACGGGTAAAC
Source organism: Nothobranchius kuhntae (assembly GCA_006942095.1). Taxonomy (NCBI): domain Eukaryota; kingdom Metazoa; phylum Chordata; class Actinopteri; order Cyprinodontiformes; family Nothobranchiidae; genus Nothobranchius; species Nothobranchius kuhntae. The sequence continues at coordinate 575,565 of SSNQ01000521.1, forward strand.
TAGTAGTAGCACATCCAACGTCAAGGAAAGCAAAACGCCATTATCAGGAGAGGGAGAATGTTTTAGTAGTTAGCAGCAGAGTGGTAGATGGCCCCCTCCATGAGGCCACCACAGCTCAGCAGAACATCGTTGTAGCTTCTTCTGGGGAGAAAAACACTTAGAGAGAAAATAAAGTTAACAGCTGAAATAGCAGGAAATAATACAGTTAAAGAGCAGATAGTAGAAGAAAGCAGTAGAGAGTGAAAGTGGTCAGTGTGTCCTCCAGCAGTCTAAGCCTATAGCAGCATAACTACAGAGATAACTCTGGATAATCTATACTATTTAGATGGAGGCATGTTGGAGGCAGGGCAAGGGAGAGCCGTCTTTACCGACTGTACACTCCACCTCCCTGTAATCCCCCACTTGTCCAGATTTAGGCTAACATCAGATTTTAACCATAGGCCCTATCAAATAAAAATGTTTTAAGCCTATTTTTAAAAGTAGACAAAGTGTCTGCCTCACGGACTAAAGCTGGGAGCTGGTTCCACAGGAGAGGAGCCTGATAACTAAAAGATCTGCCTCCCATCCTAAGTTTAGATATTCTGGGAACCACCAGTAAACCTGCAGTCTGAGAGCGAAGTGCTCGGTTAGGAACATATGGAACAATCAGATCACTGATGTATGATGGAGCTTGATTATTAAGAGCTTTATATGTGAGAAGAAGGATCTTAAAATCTATTCTGAATTTAACAGGTAGCCAATGTAGGGAAGCTAAGACAGGAGAGATATGATCTCTCTTTTTAATTCTCATCAGAACTCTAGCTGCAGCATTTTGGACAAGCTGAAGACTTTTAATTACATTCTGTGGACTTCCTGAGAGTAATGAATTACAGTAATCCAGTCTTGATGTAATAAATGCATGAACTAGTTTTTCATCATCACTCCTGGAAAGGATGCTTCTAATCTTAGCAATATTCCGAAGGTGGAAAAAAGAAATCCTAAAAACTTGTGAAACCTGGGATTTGAATGACATGTCCTGGTCAAAGATAACACCAAGGTTCCTTACTTTTCTCAGAGATTAATGCCATTCCACTTCACAAAAGTGGACAAAAGCATGTCTTCTCCAACTACTGACCTATATCCCTTCTGTCACAATTCTCTAAAATATTAGAAAAACTATATTTTACCAGATTGGACACATTCCTGAACAAAGAGAATACTTTAAATGACAGCCAGTATGGGTTTAGACCAATCGCTCAACTTTAATGGCACTAATGGAATTAACAGAAGAAATATCGGAAGCCATTGAGCTAAAAAAAGCATTCGATACAGTAGATCATGACATTCTTCTAAAAAAACTTAAATATGGCAGTACAGCCCTAAAATGGATAAGGAGTAATTTACATGACAGGAAACAGTATGTTCAAATAAACAACATCAAATCCAATCTGGATAATATTACTTGTGGAGTACCACAAGGGGCGGTACTAGGCCCTAAACTATTTATTATTTATATGAATGATGCTGTCTCTACATCTAATATGTTAAAGTGTATCTTATTTGCTGATGACACAACTTTTTATTATTCAGGAGACGATTTTGATCAAATGATAGAAGTGATACAAACAGAGTTGGAAAAAATCAAATTATGGTTCGACGGAAATAAGCTTAAATTGAACACAGATAAAACATATTTTATGATATTCAGTAATAGAAAGTTGAATATATAAACATTAATAAAATTAGACATAATCTGTATTAAAAGAGTAAAGGAAGTAAAATTGTTGGGAGTCATCATTGATGAGGATTTATCTTGGAAACCACATATAAACAATATCAAAACTAAAATAGCTAAATCAATCGCAATATTACACAGAGTGAATTGGTCACTAGATGACAAATCCCTATGTTTATTATACAATTCATTGATCGCACCGTACTTGAACTACTGTGTTGAAATTTGGGGAATAGCATATAAAACCTATACACATTCAGTTTTTATCCTACAAAAAAAAGCAATAAGAATTATAACAAGAAGCAAATTATATAGATCCATCCAACAAATTATTTATGAAATTAAAAACATTAAAATTTAAGACCTAGTAGATTATACTATTTTGAAATGCATGCATAAAATCAACAAAAAGCACCTTCCAACAAATGTGATTATAAGATTTATGGAAAGAAAGAGTAGTTATGATTTGAAAGGTAATAAAATATACACGATACCAAAACAGAGGATAACTATAAAGGAACGTTGTGTATTATTTATGGAGTCAAAATGTGGAATAAATGAAGTACCGAAATCAAGAATATCAAAGCAATATATACCTTTAATGACCATATCAAAAATGAAATGCTTAGCTTATATGATGCTATGAGATAGACACATTTATGAAGTGAAGAGAATGAAAGGGAAAACACACATTTACGCTCTACTTTGTTTCATTTTAGCTTTTATTTTTTTGTGTGTTTTATTTAGCATTATTTGTTTTCTCCTTTCATTAATATAAGAAGAAAACCATTTTTTGTGTGTTTTATTTTGCATTATTTGTTTTCTCCTTTCATTAATATAAGAAGAAAACCATTTTTTGTGCCAAAGTTAAAACTGTAAACCAGGTCAGACATTTTTTTAACTACAATAACTTTTTGTATTTGTATTTATTTTGGTTACGGGGAACAGGTAGCATAAGTTTTGCTTCTTTCTGTTCCTTTTTTCATTTTTTGTTTTCACAAACCTGTTTTGTGTTTTGTTTTTAATTGTGAATAAATAAAAATAAACTTGAAAAGAAACATATTTCTTGGATGAGATGGTGTTACCAGAGAAAACAGGTTTTCTTTTTGAACAACAAATGTGGGAGTTTCCAGTGTTGGTAAGGAGTGCCCGCTTGTGAGTGTTTTCTTTACTCTGCTGTTGCATCTCTTAAGAAGTTTTGGACATTCAAAACCTTATTTGACTTATTTTATTGAAGCACAAATGTCCAAAATTCAAACAGAGATTTGGCTAACAGCAGTTTAATGTTTCACTTTTACACACTTCATGTCTTTCTTTACTAAATATTTCCTCCAATTCAACTGAAGTTTGTGTATAAAGCACTTTGCTAAAACGTGGTGTACAGTAATAGACACAACTGGAATGCTCTTAGGGAACATTTGGATAATTCATTAAACAAACATGTAACGATAGCTAGTAGCCTGTTTAGTGAAATCCTAAATAAAGCTGGCAGAGAAGGTTTTATTTATCATTATTCATAAATGCACAATAGACGTGTCGGTGTCTAATGTCCATGTAGGTGCTGATGTCATCAGGGTTGACCCAAGATCTGATGTTTTTGTTCAATATGAAAGATATCAGCTAATGTGTAGCAGTGTATTTTCACCTCACTAGACTAAATCAGATGAACATGAATCAAGAGCATTCAAGTGGTTCGACACACACACACACGCACACACACACACACACACACACACACATAGACATTTTATGACCCTTTACATCATGTTTGTGTCTAAGGACCAACACCGTTAGAGTCAGAGGTCAACGACCACAACAGAAGTGATTTCTTTTCCTTTTTAAGTCTAAAATTGAATTTGGCAATAAAAGATTCCTAACATTAGAAAAAAAAACATAAGTTGAATAAAAATGTTAAAACGAGTCAGTCGACTGTGGCTGAAGAGACAACATTCCCTTTAAGATGAGGCAGAACAGTTGGGACTCGTTTTCGAGTCCTGAGGATTTTGTTGTCAGCATCTAAAGTTTAACAGCCAATTACTTCCTGCTTTAGATGCGGCGCATCTGCTGAGACCAGCAACACCCCATAATCAGCTGACCGGGTCCATCACTAATCCGCTGAAATAAGATGAGTTATCTGACACGTGAGCGTTCTCGTTGGTCAGCGTGCAGGTGAACGCAGGGACAGGGTTTTGGAGTCTTGGGGGTGTGATAGAAAGTGGTTCTGATCTGGATTCGGACCCGTCAGACCCGGGTCCCCATCAGACCCGAGATATGTCTCCACACAGTCACTTACAGCAGACTGAGTCGGATGGAGAC
>SSNQ01000521.1:602798-614414 GCA_006942095.1 Nothobranchius kuhntae
TTTGGATAGCCAAAGCCCCCCCCCCCAAAAAAAATTACGCCCATGCGTGCAGGTGAAACTGAAACCTTTGTCCCTGGCGTGCTGCAGCTCGGCATGCATAAGATCCACCCGCCCCCACCCCTGGATGTAATCATGACAGGTATTCAGAGGAGAAGACGCAGAGTCTTCTTCATGTAGGCACCCATTGAGCTCTGCAGGCATCCCCTGCTATATTAAGTGTCATTATGCTTTTCAGATTGCAGAATCCAAGGTGTTTAACTGCTGCTGAAGGCGTATTTAGTCACACAGCGGGCCAAATTACAGATGTGACTTCCCGTGCAGCTGAAGTGTGAACATCCACAGATTCCTTCGCTCTGAAATTGAAAGGTAATATTTGCACATCGCTGCTGCTTTATGGCTTTAAGGATGCTCAAGGTAAAGACTGAAAGTTTTTATAGTCCTCACAATGTGCTCTTGAAACTTTAATGATTCCCATTTAGATACATGACTGAATATTTTAAAAGCTGCTGTTGGCGTTAAAGCCGTCTGTCAGGGAGCCCGGTCCCAGTGGAAGGGCCGCGTGTTTGTGCGGGACGGGTTCCGAGCCAGGACGTTGTTTAGTGGAGACATGAATTAATGAAGATATGACTGCAGTCCTACAGGGTCCTCGTCACGCCATCAGACGAAGTTCTGCAGCCAGATGTTTCCCCGCGTTACTGATCAGGACACGGACCAGCTGCAGCACTTGAATAGTTTCTGATGGTAGAAAATTTGATTAGTTATGCACAAAAAATCTAAACATGTAAGTGAAACGCAGAATTTTGCTTGTTTTATTTTAATTTAGTGGTTCACAGATGTGTGGATTTCTTTTTTTATGATATCTGATTTGCATTTAGATGAAGTTCAAAACTACTAAAGATTCTACAAATAAAAATTCATATTCATTCAAGAGACGCCACGTTGCAAGAGTTTCAGTAATAAAGACAAAGAAGAAGAAAACATCATTTCTAAAGCGCCTCTCAAGAAAAATCACGAGGCGCTTCACAAAAACAAAAAATGTTAAAATATAAAAAAGCATTTAGAAAATGTTTAAAAATATATTAAAATGAGCAAAAATAGACAATTGTGATAAAAATGTTAAGAAAGAGAGAGAGTGAACAGGAAAGAGGGAAATCAGTGGATCCTGAGGAAGGTGGAATAGGTGGGGAGAGCAGAATAAAGAGAGAGAGGTGAAGAAGGTCATACAAAAGCCAGCTTGAACAAGTGAGTCTTCAGCTGCTTTTTAAAGGAGACCACTGAGTCCACTGATCTCAGGCTCAGGGGGAGAGAGGTCCAGAGTCTGGGGGCCACAGCAGCAATGATCTGTCACCTTTGACCTTTAGCCTGGTGCTGCACAACCAGTAGGCTTTGGTCACTGGACCTCAGGGACCTGCTGGGGGTGTAGGGACTGAGAAGATCACCAATGTAAGATGGTGCTTGTCCATGTAAGGCCCTATAGACCAGAACCAGGATCTTGAAATGAACCCTGAAGTTGACTGGCAGCCAGTGAAGCTGGAGGAGAAGCGGGGTGATGTGGGTGTGTTTGGAGGACTTGGTCAGAAGCCGAGCACAGGCGTTCTGAACCACCTGTAGACGGTTCAGGGAGGTTCTGCTCAGACACGTGAAAAGAGAGTTACAGTAGTCTAAGCGTGAGGAGATGAAGGTGTGGAGAACTGTCTCAAGTTCAGAGCGGGACAGAATGGGACTCAGCTTAGCAACGTTCCTGAGATGGAAGAAGGAAGAGCCAACAAGAGAACTGACATGAGAATCCAGGCTGAGAGCTGGGTCAAAGGTCACGCCAAGATTCCTGATGGAATAGCCAGGAAATCACGCAGGTTCTGTGTTGCACCGGAAAAACATTTTAATTCTTTGCTTGCATCTTTTTTTTAATTCAAAAAACGAATCTGCCTCCGGTTGTCAAGTTCAGAAGAGGGCTTTGGTCTTCAGGTGTTTGCTGCAGAACTTCTCTCGCTGATGGTTTTCTTCCTGTTTGAGTTTCTTCCTCATCTCAGCTTCGTCCCAGTTTCTCCGCTCAAACCCTGAGCTGTGAGTCAAAGCCACATCTCACTCAGGAGCCATCATCCCAGCTGATCTAGTCTTCAGTTTCTCTTAGTCATCATCATCAGATCCTCCTGCTGCCTAAACCTTTAACATTGATCTCCCAATAGTCAAAGTGATTTTTGGGTTAAATACAAGTTTCATTTACGACACCCCTCTGCTGACCAGCAGCAGCTCGTTGGATCACAGTCTGGACTTTGAGGTGGTCACTTTTCCTTTTGCTGGAATGCGAGATCACAGAAACTACAAGATTCAGGTAGCCTAGTGAACTAGACCAAAGTCTTGCTTTGCAAAGTTTGGTCTAGGCACGTTCCATTGGAACCTCCGCAGCTCCTACCATGACTCTGGCTAGCCAATCACAGCTCTCTAGAGGGGTTTCAAACACATAAAGTGCTGTGATTGGTCCATAATGGTGGGCCAATCATAGTGCTCTATCTGCTTAGTGAACAAATCACAGAGCTTTATCCGCTTTGTGGGCCAATCAGGGCACTCTATATGCCTGGTGGGTGGGATGATGCAACAGAGTGAAACAAGAGTATGTCACATTCATTGTCCAGTAGCATGCGGAGCTCATTTGAAAGACAACGGTAGAACCCGCCCCACAACCGAGAGCCGTCAGTGGAGCGTGGCCAGACTAAATAATACATTTATGTAGTCTGGCTTGCCAGGCTAAGATTAAGGAGCAGTTCCTGAAAATGAAGGTCCAGTGAACCACTTGGGCTGAGCAGGGGCGGTGTTAGGCCCGTCTACTTGGGCTGAAGCCCCGGATGTTTTATGAAAAGCCCCATATCTAAATCGCGGAAGTACCATGCAGTACCAAAGTCCAACAGAGAGGGAGCAGCTGGCAGTAGTTTGTGTACAGCTGCCTGAGCCTCCACCACTGAAGAAGAAGCCCTTCAGCAGCCGGCTTCTTCTACACTCTCTGCCTGAAACGCATGTGTGAAGATGGACATAAGGACGTTTTCTAGACAAAAAGTACCGCGACAGAACCCCAGCTTTGATGAGACTGGTGTTGACTCAGGTTTGTGAGTCTTATTTGAAAATAGTTGTTGTGCTGCTGGTTTGCCTAAAGTTAGCTTACTATCAGGTAAAGTTGTTGGAGAAAGAAAGGGAATATTTACTATCATCTCACACTAAACACTAACAGGAACAATACTCTGCCCTGAACATGCTTAATATGCAGCTTCAGATTAAAAATTATGTGGTACAAGACATATATGATGTTGACTAGTGCGTGTCCCGTGTGTGTGTGTGTGTACGCGCGCGTGTGTGCGTTAAGCCCCGGATCTTCTTCAGTCCCAAATCCGCCCCTGGGGCTGAGAAAGTCCCAGAATCACATGTTTTGAGACTCTCATGAATCTGGTCCCATGGCTGAAGACCTATTGGAAACATTTTAGGAAATGTTTAGAAAGTCGTCTGAAAAAGCTGGACGATTTTGAGAAAATTACATGAAAGTATTTTTAAATAACGGTTCATTCATTTAGATGTTTCCTTGAGAGGGGTTGGACACTCAACCACTCTGGAGATACCCCGACTCAGAGGCATGGAGCAGGAGTGGGCGTAGTTGCCCCCCATCTTGGTGCCTGTACATTTGAGTTTACCCCGGTGAACGAGAGGGTAGCCTCCCTCCGCCTACGTGTGGGGGGATGGGTGCTGACTGTGATCTGTGCTTAGGCACCAAACTACAGCTCAGACTACCCACCATTTTTGGAGTCCTTGGAGGAGGTGCTGGATATCACTCCTCCCACTAATTCCCTCGTTCTGCTGGGGGACTGTAACGCTCACGTGGGCAACTACAGTGAGACCTGGAGAGGTGTGAAGGGGAGGAACGGCCCCCCTGATCTGAATTCGAGCGGTGTTTAGTTATTGGACTTCTGCGCCAGTCATGGATTGTCCATAATGAACACCATGTTCAGACATTAAGGTGTCCATGTGTGCTCTTGGCACCAGGACACCTCAAGCTGCAGCTCCACGATCCACGTTGTTGTTCTGTCGTCTGACCTGCGGCCGCATGTCTTGGACACTCGGGTGAAGAGAGGGGCGGAGCTGTCAACTGACCACTACCTGGTGGTGAGCTGGCTTCGATGGTGGGAGAGGATGCCGGTCAGTCCTGGCAGGCCCAAACGTAATGTGAGGGTCTGCTTGGAATGTCTGATGGAGTCTCCTGTCAGAAGAAGTTTCAATTCCCACCTCCGTCAGAACTTCCAAAACTGGCGGAGGACATTGAGTCTGAGTGGGCCATGTTCTGCGCTTCCATCGTCGAGGCAGCTGATCGGTACCGGCAGGCCAAGTGGACTGTGGCCTGGGTAGTCACAGAGGCAAAAACCTGGGCGAGGGGGAGTTCGGTGAGATCATGGAGCAAGATTCTGGTCCAACATCTGGCGTCTCAGGAGGGGACAGCAGTGCACTGCCAACGCTGTTTATAGACGGTATACTGCTGACCTCTACTCCAGACGTTGTGGTTCTGTGGGCGGAGGACTTCGAAGATCTCAATCCCACCGGCACGTCTTCCAGTGAGGAAGCACGGAGTAGACCCGCTGCTCCTCCGCACTGAGAGGAGCCAGTTGAGGGGGCTTGGGCATCTGGTAAGGATGCCTCCTGGACACCTCTCTGGTGAAGTTTTCTGGTCACGTCCAACCGGGAGAAGGTCTAAAGGAAGATCCAGGACACGCTGGAGACACGTCTCATGGCTGTCCAGGCAGCGGCGGCTCCAGAAGGTTTTTCTGCAGGTGCTATGAAGGAAGTGGTCATGCGTACATATTGTTCTCTAAAACACCTTCAACACTAGCAGATACACATGCGTGCACAACACCTCAACAACACCTGAAACAATCATTAATACACATCATAAACACATGAACTGTTAGGTAATTTTCTTTCCCATCCAGGGTTACCTTAGGGAAAGTTCAACACGCAGGGGTTATATTCATAAGCCGATCAATTAACCCATACCAGTCTTTAAAACAATAAACAATTTGGACTTTGCAAAGTGGAGAGAGAGAAAAAGATACACACGAGTCGGTGGTCTATCCGCTCTCATCAGACAGAACCCTCAGAAAGCATTCATTAAGGACACACAAAATGGTAAAACGCACACACATTTACACACACACACACTAAAACATTGACGCACACACTTTGACATTCCTTTAGACTCTCAGCGAGCAGGGAGACAACAGGTGCGGGCACAGGGCGTTCTACTGATAAGCCAGGACTGGAAGGAAAGAGGCGAGGTCGAACCATGCCCGAGTAAAATAAACTGGATGAAGATTTCGTTTAAAGGTAATTTATCCATAATTCATCCAACATGAACAATCGCTGACTTTTCCATGAAATCATGAACACACACAGCCACACAGAAAACCATCTATAGTGTTGCAAGGTTAGCTAACGTTAGCGTTAGCATTTCCAGCGGCAGAACCCTGGACTGCTGCGGCGGTTGAGGGTTGACTCTTCATCCAGATCCGTAGGTTTCTGTGGGTCTGAGATCACTTCCAAACATTCATCCGTGTCTGACTGAACCCGTGGAAATGTGGGCAACAAAACCCGATCCATCTTACCACTAGCTCTACCTTTCACTCGTTCACAGGTGGAAAATGAGGTCAAGGGTTAACATCAGTTTCCTGTTTTGGTTTAAGTTTTTACTATCTATATGACAATTTACTGATCATTTTTGTTTTGTATGTTAAATATTATCACATCCACACGTTACATTAAAATTAAATTGTAAAAAAAATAATCTAATATTTACTTGGGGGTGCAATGACTAATCCAGGGGTAGCTATAGCGCCCCCCTGGTGCCGCCACTGTGTCCAGGGAACGCCTTGGGATTTCCCAGTAGGAGCTGGTCCAAGTGGCTGAGGAAAGGGAAATCTGGGCTCCCCTGCTCCCGCGACCCGACCCCGGATAAGCAGCCGAAAATGGATGGAAGGATGGGTGGGTGGATGGATGGGTGGATGGATGGATGGGTGGATGGATGGATGGATGGATGGATGGATGGATGGATGGATGGATGGATGGATGGATGGGTGGATGGATGGATGGGTGGATGGATGGATGGGTGGATGGATGGATGGATGGAAGGATGGGTGGACGGACGGATGGACGGACGGGTGGATGGATGGGTGGACGGACGGACGGACGGACGGGTGGATGGATGGGTGGACGGACGGACGGACGGATGGATGGATGGATGGATGGATGGATGGATGGATGGATGGATGGATGGAAGGGTCATTTTAGCAAACACTGGCTGAAGAAAATGATTTTAAAATAGGACAAAGTTTCCCAGAATCCCTTTCAACAGCTGAACCTAAATTAGAAGCTTTGAGACGTGGAATGTGATGAATAAATAAACCTGCATAGAACCTGCTGGCCTTGTTTCATGAGCTCAGCACAAGGAAGAGAAACAAAAAAACAGGCAGGCTGGTTTCCTTTTCAGCAGAAGGTTCTGGATGAGTGAGCCATTCGAGCTGCGACTCTGCCCATCCATTAAAAACAAGAGCTGTGGAATTACAAGTCAGGTATCGATTGTGGAATCTTTTCTCATCTTCCTCAGCTCCTCCTCCGTCTGTCCTCTGAAGGCCAGCAGGTCCCTCGGCGCCTCACACAGATTTATTCAGAGCGTTTGGAGAGAGGACCGATCGAACTATACCTTATACCGACTCAGTGGCCTAGTGGTAGAGTGTCCACCCTGAGACTGGGAGATCAGGGTTCGATTCCTGGTCGGGTCATACCAAAGACTTTGAAAAAATGGGACCCAATGCCTCCCTGCTTGACACTCAGCATTACGGGGTTGGATTGGGGGGTTAAACCACCAAATAATTCCCGAGCGCGGCCGTGTCTGCAGCTCACCGCTCCCCCAGGGGATGGGTAAAATGCGGAGAATAAATTTCACCACACACCTGTGTGTGTGTGTGACGACTAAATGGGACTTTAATCTTTAATATACATTTATTTTTTAACTCTGTATTTTCTAGACAAACTTTTTATTCCTGTAACTACAATCAGTGCTTGTTGTGTTCAGGAACGGCTGTTTACCCGTCTGAGAACCAAACAAGGTGATCAGTCAGCTGGAGAATATTTCACTTCTACATCACAGACTTAATGAGGAGCAAACTGCTTTCATATCAGTATTTATTGACAGTTCTGCTTCATTAACATCTGCAAATAAAACAGATTCAACAGGAAGAGCTCGCTGATACACTATTAGTGTGTGGGAGTTCACACAAATTACATTCTGGTGTCTGTCATCACACTCCCGTAGTTTCTGCTCTGCAGGTTTTTGTTGGAAAAGAAAAAAATTCAGTAATTAAAAATGTTATTTTTCTGGTTTTATGGGACAAAAAGACAATTATCACTACAAATATTGTTTTCTTTCATTTTAACATTTTACAATCGGGTTTCTTTTTAAAGGAGATTGATGCAAAACTAAATCAGGTAAAGTTGGAAAATCTGGGGGAAAAAATCAATTAAGCTGATTTATTTTAAGAGGCAGCTCTGTAGATTTAGTCCACTCATCTAAATAAACTACCAGTAATTTATATGTGAGGTTAAATATATTATGATATAATACAATATAATATAATATAAACCATATAATATAATATAATATTATGTAATATAATATAATATAATATAATATAATATAATATATTATAATATAATATATTATAATATAATATATTATATTATAATATATTATAATATAATGTAATATAATATAATATAATATATTATATTATATTATATTATAATATAATATATTATAATATAATATATTATATTATATTATAATATAATATATTATATGATATATATTATATTATATTATATTATATTATAATATATTATAATATAATATAATATATTATATTATAATATATTATATTATAATATATTATAATATAATATAATATAATATCAAGTAATATAATATCATATCATATAATAAAATATCATATAAACAACATAATATAATATTATGTAATATAATATCATATCATATAATATAATTTACATGAATGAAAAACACGTTTTGAGACACACTATTCATCATATTCAGTTTTTGTTATTACTTTAATTTTTATTACCTCCTAATTCAGATTATAGCATACCCCTCATTCACCCAAATCATTAAAATATAAATATTTTAAAGTTAAATCATGAAAAGGTTACTCAGCTTATTCAGTCATTGCTTTTGTTTTTCATCACACCCAGAAAATTATTTTAAAAATGTCAAATGAAAGCCTCCCGTCTCTCAGCAGCTGTCAGGCTGGGTGTTGATTTCTGACCCAGAGGAGACGCTTTACCGTGACCCGACCGTCTGTAGTTCACGGATAGGTGTGTGTGTGTGGGGGAGGGGGACGTGTCATTCTCCAGTAACTGACTGGAGAAAGGCAGAAACACACACTCACACACACGTTGAGCGGCTAACGTTTCTGCATGCCTCCTAAATCAAACCACTGTACACCGCCTGGCCCAAACAGAAAAATAGCCACCAAGTAAAAAGATCACACACTCTCATATTTTTCCTTTACCTCTGATTAGGACTCACATTCGCTGCAGCGTTGTTTCGATAAGCTTCTGCAACATCACCAGCTTTTATGATGTCTCACCGAGATCTTGCACTGATGATGGTAGAGTCTGACCGCTGCACAAAGCCTTCTCCATCACATCCCAAAGATTCTCACTAGGGTTCAGGTCTGGACTCAGTGTTGGCTAATCTATGTGTGAAATTGATGTCTTATGCTTCCTGAACCACTCTTTCACTATCTGAGCCTGATTCATTCTGACGTTGTGATCTTGGAATATGGCCGTGCCATCAGGGAAGATGGAATAACCTGGTCATTCAGGTAGTCAGCTGACCTCATTCTTGGAGCACATCCTGTTACTGGACCTAGACCTGACCACCTGCAGCAAGCCCAGATCATAGCACTGCCCCCACAGGCTTGTACAGTAGCCACTAGGCATGATGGGTGCATCACTTCATCTACCTCTCTTCTTACCCTGATGCACCATCACTCTGGACCAGGGTCCATCTGGACTCATCAGACCAGTTTTTATAATGCGTTGGACAATTCTGAACTCAGTTTTAGTCGTTTCTGCATTTCCTGAGATGTTGTATCTGCTTGCTGCCAATGATCTGACCTCTGACCCTTCTCACTAACATCTTTTCCCCCACCAGATGTCTTTCCATGTGGTTGTTTAAGAAATGGTGAATGGTAAATGGCCTGTATTTGATATAGCGCCTTCTAGAGTCCTGGAACCCCCCAAGGCGCTTTACAACACAGTCATTCATCCATTAACACACACATTCACACACTGGTGGGGATGAGCTACGATGTAGCCACAGCTGCCCTGGGGCGCACTGACAGAGGTGCCACCGGTCCCTCCGACCACCATCAGCAGGCAAGGTGGGTTAAGTGTCTTGCCCAAGGACACAACAACAGCGACAGACTGAGCGGGACTCGAACCTGCAACCTTCAGATTACGGGGCGAGCACTTAACTCCTGTGCCACCGTCGCCCTAGCAACTCTTTGCACCAGTTGGGTTTGCGGGGGTGACTGATTGTACTTGTAAAGTGTCTTGGGGGGATGTAGAACCCTAAAAGTCACCAGGCAAATACAGACCGTTTACTAATAAATGTTTACAGAATATTATAATTTTATCCTAATTTCTAGTGACTTGGTTTAACAAATGAACATTTTAGTTGTTCTTACCTGCCTCAGAAGTACGCTGCTGACTTCAGATTGATTCACAAACCGTAAATATTCAGTAAAACATGAACAAGGTGGATTCCTCAAACAACCTGAAGGGACTTTTCCACCATTTTTATCACATTTGTTTCTAATTTATACTGAAACGCTAGCAGGACTGCAGCCTTTTCCCAGAATTCCCCCTCCAACCGAGAAAGGAGTCTGCAGAGCTGCACCCACTCATGGCAGCAACCTTCCCCAGTGGGAGAGCTGAGAAGAGAAGATGCTGCAACACTTACACCTTGGTGAGGAAAGCAGAAGTCTTCTCAGAGCACTTGTGCAAGAAGAGCTTTTCTCAGCAGTGCTGCAGCTTCTCGCTGTTCAAACATGCACAAAACCCTCTGAATAATGGAATAAACATCCCACTGACTTAAAGTGAGCGCTTTCTCCTTCGCTCAGATTATTTAATTATCAAAAATTTATGGAAGACTCAATTTTTTAAGCTAAATGATATAATCAGAGTGTTACTAAAATATGTGTCCTCTTGTTTTTATGCTTTCTTTGCTAATTTCTCTGAAATTGTCAGGATCTGGGGTGAGTCAGCACCATTCTGCTAATCATGCCCCAAGTCTCTGCCGGTGGGCGGTTCTGGAGAGCGGCCAGCTGCAGGCCATCAATCAATCAAATCAAATCAAAGATACTTTATTAATCCCAGAGGGAAATTAGAGTTTCAGAACACACAATTCAGAGATCAGACATACATGGGCAAGACACATGACAAGAATTGGTGACTGTGGTCATTCGCAACCCTGAGTCGCGCTACCTTAATAGAGATAAGAGGGTAACATGAGGATTGGTTCAGGTGGAGGGAAAAACAGGCACTTCAGAGTTACCCTCCACCAGGAGGGCAGCTTTGCTCTGCAAAAAAACACCTCAGACAGATATGCAACAGACTTCAGACAACACAACATAAGTGTCCACTAGGTGGGGTGGTGGGTTGGGACTATCCCAGCTTCAGTTCCTGCAGCCACGATGAAGCAGCGCATGTCACCTCAGTGTGGATAGGGGGAGGAGCATTGAGGGTTGGAGGGTTGCAGTGACCCTGGAACGTTTCAGCGGTCTTCCCGCTGTCCCGCCCAGGCTGGGAAAGGAGACAGAGTTGAGTTGCCATAGCGACAGCACATTCCACATATCTTCTGAGGGGGGAGTTTTCGTTGGAGCCTTGCAGGCTCAAGGGCGCCAGATTCCGATTAGAAATGGTTTTGGGGCCAGACAGAGATAATTTCCTCTCCGTCTTACAGTTTGTTGGTCCTCAACCTCTCAAAATCCCAATAAAGGACGTTAATCTATCCCAACCCGTGCTGATTCGTCCACTCCCTCCTTGATGGCATCCATCTTTGTGCCAATAATGAATCTCCGCCAAAGTCCCAAGCTTACGATTCATCTCGACAATTATGTGAGTCTGTGAATTCACAGCGTGGTGCAATCCATCTCTGAGCTCCGGGATCAGGCCAATATTCCTCGACAGCTCGTTAATTCTCCGGTAAGCCAGGTAGCCTCCAAGGCCAATGAGCAGGAAACCTGACACCAACACCACGGATATCCACACGTCTTCAGAGTCCTCCACAGACACCTGAGATAAACAAATCAAGTTCCACTGTTTCCAGGAGTCCATGATGTGTCCAACTGGGTCCGTCCCGGAGGGGCATCTGGGAGCCCCTTCTCCCGTTCTCATCGTTGAAAAAATTTTATCAACCGCGTTGAGAGTCCAACTGACGAGATCCATTTTAGTGAATTTCAGTTTCCAGTTTCCAGAAAAATGCAGAAGCAGCCGTGCACCCAG
>SSNQ01000521.1:614465-631794 GCA_006942095.1 Nothobranchius kuhntae
AGACAGACAAAGGGCCTGGAGGATAAGGTATGGAGGAGAGGAGGAAAAAAGCATCTGCACCCTCCGAGAGACAGCGAGGACAACTATTCCTAATCTACCGGTCCAGCGTTCAGAAGGAGCTGAGAGATCAATTCACCTCGCCGAATGATTGCTCACCTTGGGCAGCTCAAGTCTTAGTCCCTGTTTTTGTGCTACCGTGTTATTGTTGTTAAGACTTCGCCTTATCCTCACCAGGACCCCTCGCCTCAGACCACCTCTGCAACAACCTGGACAACACATTCGAGCCTGATCTCCCTCCACGCCTGGACCGACCCGCTCTCCCACCGCTCACCTCATTTGGATTACAGATACAGACTCTCCTCACCCCAGTCCTGCCCCCCCCCCCCCCCCCCCAAGCCCCAGGCTTTGTCAGCCTGCAGTAAGAACCCCAGAGAGAGTCTTGAGATCTGTTTCTCTCTGCCAAACCCCTCACCAGTGTCTATCTCTACACACCCTGTTCAGAGCTGTACTCAGCATCACCGCCACGTCTGGCGGTGCACCCTCAGTTACCCTGTTAAATAAACCTTTGTTTTTTCCTCCTTAACTACATCTCCTCGCTTGATTCTGCATGTCTTGGGTCAGGAAACTCCCCACAGTCATGACAGAAATGACCTCTGAAATGAGCCAGGATGTCCTATTTGGCTGCTACTTTTCCTCCTGAAACCCCAATGACCTGCTAACTTCAGTTACCCTGCTTCCTCTTTAAATCCGTGACCCGGAAATCTTTCCTTTTTGCCACCATCAAGGATTTTCCTGCTCCCCAGATGCAGAGTGAGGAGACGAATGAAACAGAAGCTTTTGCAGGAACTTGAAAGAGAACCTTCTTTGCATCAGTTAAATCATCAAGCTTTAAATTTAGGATTCAACAAGAATCCCAAGAGAGGTGGGTCAGGAGCTGTTTTTACCAGATGGATGAAAACACCCAGATTTAAAAGTTTGAATCTTTATCTTGTTTTTTAACGGTGTATTATCAGGCTTTTCTCTCACCTCTTTGTGGGTCATGGCTTCATCTCCTAAAGGTCTTTAGAGAGAAGACACACGCTCATATCTCCTGATACTCACTTCTTATTCCTGTTAGAAAAGAATCTTCTCCAAAAGGAGTAGAAATGAGAAAAGCCTGTAATCGTCTCCCAACATCTCTGACCACAAGATCAGACAGCAGCGACACAACCCATCATTTGATGCAGACAAGTTGGTTTTAGCACTTCTGACGGTGCACCACCAGGTTCCATCCTCTACCTCTGACGTCTCCAAAGTTTCAGCTGTCTGAACATAAATCAGACATGAGCACTTATGACCCCGGGACCAGAAAGCACTGCTGGTTTCAGTGGGACTGAGGTGACGAGGTGCACCAAGCAGGAGTTGATGCTCCAGCACCTGTCCAGGCCAGGCAGCTGTGTCAAAAGGCCAGGGAGCTTCCAGGTTAAAGTGTCAGAGAGCAGCATCCAGATCCGGGCCCAGCAGTCCCAAGCAGACCCAACTATCTCTCTGCAGGGCCTCTGATCCAGCTTTGTAAGCCATGCTGGAACATCCATCCATCCATTCATCCATCTCCTCTATTAAGAAATTCATTATTTAACTTTTAGTTTTCTGTAAATTTCATCGTTTCTTTACACGTTTATACTTTTGATTGATAAACTTCAGCTGTATTACTANNCTGCTGCGTAATACTGGAATTTCTTGACTTCAGATCGCTGCCAAGATGAGCAGACAAACCAAAACATATTGAACTTCTGCAGGTATTCAAGGAAACTGTAAGACGTTGGTGGCCGACAGTGTCATCAGCTGTTGGAACCATTTCCCACAGCAGCTTTGGCTCCATCATTTCCCTTCCCCCTCCTCTCGTCTTCCATCCATCCATCCTTTATTGTCTGCAGCAATCTGACGCTCCTCTATCCACTCATCAGCCTCCGTTTGGTGTCTCCCATACACATCTTCTCACGCTTC
The DNA here is from genome assembly GCA_006942095.1 of Nothobranchius kuhntae. NCBI lineage: Eukaryota > Metazoa > Chordata > Actinopteri > Cyprinodontiformes > Nothobranchiidae > Nothobranchius > Nothobranchius kuhntae. The sequence continues at coordinate 616,452 of SSNQ01000521.1, forward strand.
CTTGAATTGCTTTTTCTCATCCATTGCCCTTTCATCTCATCTTCTTCGTCCTTCCCATCCTTCAGACGTGCCTGTGACAAGTCTCCACCTTAGATGTACCCTTTTAATATCTCCTCCTCACCCCCTTTTCTCACCCTGACCCCTACATCACCTCTCATCCCATCCCTGCATCATTTGGTCCCTCACATCTCACCCTCCGACTTCAAGAGCAAAACTCATTCTGGCGCTGTTGTTTCTTCCTCTCGTCTCCATGATGGTCATTATAGCAGAGGTTAAAGATCCCATCAGGGCCAGATGTGTTTGGTGCGCATGTATAAAGTGGAGAGAGTTGCTTGATGGTTCTTGTCTTTCAGCCATGAAGTTGTGAGATGTTATTTTCTGCTGGCAGCGAGACCCAAGGGCTGTGTTTATAATCTGCAGTTATGGGTGTGTTTTTGTTTGTAAAAATCCTCGGAGTGTGTGTGTTTTAGTGTGTGTCGAACCTGACGTAGGCGCGGTAATCTCTGTCATTGTGTATGATGGTGTGGGCAGAAGTAAGTGATGGGCTCTGTGCTGCTGCCTGTAATGATTCTGGGGTTACGGGATGACTGACCCCATTAGAAAACTCTTACAAGTCTTTCTGATGGGCTCTGCTGCTGATCGGACATCTCCACCTCTAATGTCTCCACCCTGACCGTGGTCATGGACGGATCTGGTTTGTGTTTAGTTTCATTTGGGGTTTAATTTGTGTAAATTCAGTGTAGGGTTTGTTAAATCGAGTGCTTTAAGAGCTCAATATTTATTACCTCTACTTATGACTAGGGATGGGTACCTTTGACATTTGAATCGATCCGGTACTAATTCCCGGTACCTAGGAATCGATACCGGTACTTAACGGTACCAATTTTCGATACTTTTGAGTGTTTAATAATTTAATTCTCTTTTATAATTAAATATATATTTTTCTCAATATATAACCATATTTGATAAATATCATGATAAATAACATACAACTGTTTGTATTTTAACATCATCCTTGTAGTTTTATAAGCTGATAATTAAACTGAAGCAAACATCTTTACTGTGAACTAAATTTACTGTGTATCTTCATTCCTTTTACCGTCCTTTTTCTTTTGATTTTTCCTACTGGGAAGTTAGAATTTCCGAGGAGAAAGTGAACGCACCATTAGCTGATAACAATGGTAGCAATGGAAGCTAACATATCAAGCTAACGTTATCTTAAACAGTTTATTTAGCTGCTGGAGCAGATTAAAACGATGATGCCTCACACTTAGATCGTTGTCGCTGGTTTCATCTTCACCCAATCACCCGTTGCATTTAGTAAAGTGAAGCCAAACTTTAGAGCACGTTCTTGTTCTTCTAGTCGGAAATTTGGAGTTCCGAGGAGAAAGTGAACGCACCATTAGCGGAACGGAAGCTAACATATCAAGCTAACTTTATCTTAAACATTTTATTCACCAACCGGAGCAGATTAAGATGAGGATGTCTCACTTAGATCGTTGTTGCTGTTTCATCATCACCCAGTTACCCATCACATTTAGTGAAGTGGACCCAAGCTTTAGCGTGTGTTCTTTCTACCATGCTGCTCTGTTTACAACTCGCTCGCAGCGACCGACGACATAACGCTCTTGCGTATGCGCAGCTGTCTAGGCAAGTTCTCGTTATGAAGAACGGGTACCGAAACGAGGCACGGTGTCAAATGACATGAATCGGTGCTCAGTCGGTACTATGGAATTCGGTCGGTACCTTAAAAAGTACCGAATTCGGTACCCATCGCTACTCATGACCAATAAGCTGTGATACTCAATCTAAATATAGAATATCAACCCTGCTTGGTCTTTACTAGGGGATTGTACACACTTCGTTTTGATTCAGAAAACAGTCAGGTTCATAAAAGTAAGAATTTATTTTACCAACAATTAAAACATGACAAGTTAACTAAGCATTTACTGTGATGTATGAAACCTATGTGTGAATGCGATGTTAGTCAGAACTTCCGTATCTCGGAGAGCTGAGTTCTGGATGTAAAAGAATTTGGTTTGCGTTAACCTATGAAGTTGATTAATATCAAAACACATCAGACGCCATCTGTCGTGTCTGCATACCCACTCGAAGACCCTCGTGATAGATCCGGAATGTCGAAATCCACGGACTTCCAGGCACCGAGGTCCGTAGAAGAAACTGCGGCCCCACCAAACCGGTCTGGTTGTCTCCAGGTCACAACAGACGGTAAACTGCCTAAGCTGATTCTGATTCCTGCTTCTGTTCTGCTTTATCGCTAGGATACTCGATAAAGACCAGGTTCACGTTAAAACAGTTTTACTGTGTTTTGTAACATGATCAATCAGTCTGAGTTCAGCTTCCACTCCTATTTCCTGCTTTAACTGCTGATGGAGTATAGATGGAAAAAGCCTTGATTGAAAAAGGCACGATAGATCTACGTCACACTGTCACTTAACATTCTTGGACTCCTCTTGACTCGCGGCGAGGAAGACATCCAGGAAAACGGAGAGAACGTCTCAGTAAAAGCTAATCGTTAGCATTAGCAACCCCACCACACAGCAGAACTCCTCCAGGCGTGTGTTATTTGTGGAGATAAAACATCAACTTGCAGAGCAGACGGAGTCAGTGGTAGAGTCGTGCTGCTGTTAGCCAATCAGAAGAGAGATGTCCACATATCAGGAAATAAGACTCCAGATCCTGTCGTCTGAAGCTCAACTCTGCTTTGGCTGACCTGTGCTTCCTGAAACAGGAGCACCAGAGTTTCTTTCCCTCAGAGATCGACTCGCAGGGCATTTATTTATACCAGAGGCCTCTGCAGTTGTGTTAGAGAAGAGCGGTTGTTGTCGTTAATCTCATGTCTTCACACCGCCATTATTTTGCATCACTTTTTTCATTTTACTCGATTACTTTTCCCTCCAAAAATACAATTTGGTTACTGATAAGTTCTATTGGAACATTATGTCATCACCAGTTTATCCAGCTATTCTCTTGGCATTGCCGGTTGGAGCTTCTTTGGCTTCCTGCTGCCACCTTCTCCTCCTCCTCCTCCTGTTTTTCTCTTGTCCTTTTAACTAAGACTGAGGGATCATGGAAGCTTTCATTACACTGGATCAGCTCTCTCAGCAGATTCCCCATCTGTCCCAACTCTAAAAGAGCGCCATCAAACAACTAAACGTTTCCTGCTACATCTGTCTGTAAACAGCAGCTTTAAATAGACCTCTTCCTCACATAAGCTTCTGGAACAGTCTGTGAAATAGATGTTTGACTGGTGACCAGTCCAGGACTGACCCCGCCCCCCGAGCTCCACAAGCCGATAGTGGGAACCCAGCTCCACCAACATGTTATATTTCAACCCATTTTCTAAAGTGCAGCATTATGTTAAATGCACTGGGTTTTACCCTATTACATTTAAATTTCATGGTTAAACAGTACATGTTAAAATCTAAGCTCAGCTCGGCAGTGACCTAAAATACATAAATATAATTTTACTTACCGAAAAAAATGAAGTGGAGACTCCTTGGACGCTCTATTAGTGCAATTAATGCCACAGCAAGTCATTTTGTCCAACAATTGCACAAATAATATCCAAACAAGAATACACACACCAGAGACTCAAAATCCCGGAACAGTTTCCAGGCCAGACCGAGGCTCTACTGAGGCCTTTCCACGGAGCTAGCTCTGTGGTCACGTGGGTCTGATGCTCATTAATTATACAGAATTTTAGGCTTTTAATACACTTAAACAGAAGAGTGAGAAAAACATTCACCCCCCTCAGAGTTGTCATGAGTGTAAACTAGATCATTTAAACCTAAAACATGTTCTGGTACCAGGCTGTAAACATGTTTATTTCTGCTGTGAAGTTGGTATTTTTAACATGGGAGACAATGAGGATTTGCTCGCTTCTGACACCAGCCCCTAGTGGATGAGGGTGGAACTGCAATTTTTGAAACTTCCGGGTTGGCCTCAATGTTTGAGCCACATTGTGGGGACTTGGTCATGGCTCATGTTCGACTGAAACTAATGTGTAAAACATTACCGGAACATTCTGGAGCCACACTTTGACTCTGGCTTTACAAGCTGTTAGCATTCCACTGCTAAACTTCAAACATTTATGCATCTGGATGAGACTCTTTCCACTTTAAAACCAAAGCTGATCCTACATTTTTGTTCTCTTATTTCAGGATATGTGGTGAGATTGAAGGGATGGTTTGCAAAGATCAACTAAGCTCAATGTGGGTTTTGTTGTTTTTGCTTTATTTGTGATCATGGCTGTTTTAATTCCTGCTGAAGTCTTTTGCAGCCTTGAGCTTGTAACACGTCTCCGTCCCTTTGGGCTCCATCTGGGATCTGGAGCTGCCCAGCCGTCCACCTCAGACAAATGACTCCCTCTTGGTGCCACATCAGCAGCAGCTTAATAAAGAGAAAGAATGTTTAATGAGACTTCTCAGGAATTTATTGAGATGAATGACTTCTGCTCTAAATTAAAATTAAAGTTGTGTTTGAAATTATTGCTGCAAAAGTAGTTTTTGGAATGCTTTTGAATGTTTTAAGCTAACAGCAGGTTTAACAAGCTTCCATACGATGTCCATGTAAGATAAATGTATTGATCCTCTTCCCTGAACGTTGAATTTACACTAATTCTGACTTTTTCCAGGAAAATGCTTACCTCAGATTTCCTGACTGCAGCTAATAGATTAAGTGAATAAGAGTTTTCCTGCAAACTCTGATACTTAAAAGTGTATTCATGTAAGTTATGGTTGTAAAGCCTTCCTGTGCAAGTCGGAACCAATTTTTAACACATATAGACCCGGAAATATGTGTGAAGATCCATCCTACCATCCTCTGCTTATCCAGGATCAGGTCACGGGGGCAGCAGCCTAAGCAAAGAGACCCAGACTCCCCTCTCCCCAGCCACTTGGGCCAGCTCCTCCAGGGAAATCCCAAGGCGTTCCCTGGCCAGCCAGCAAACATAGTCCCTCCAGCGTGTCCGGGGTCTCCCTTTAGGTCTCCTCCCAGTAGGACATGACCAGAAAACCTCACCAGGGAGGCGTCCAGGAGGCATCCTAACTAGATGCCCGAGCCACCTCAACTGGCTCCTCTCGATGTGGAGGAGCAGCGGGTCTACTCCAAGCCCCTCCGATCCACCTACTGATCTCACGCTCCATCTTTCCCTCACTCATGAGCAACATGATCAAACAGGAAAAAAATACAGGAGGAACTGGGATAAAATGAAGAAGAGCTGATATAAATAATTCTTGCAGGGAGAGTTTTATTAGGGGCAGTTGCAGTGGTTGTCGTCTTCCTCCGCTTATCTGGGTCCGGGTCACGGGGGCAGCATCCCATCTAGGGAGCTCCAGACCGTCCTCTCCCCGGCCACCCCCACCAGCTCCTCCAGCAGGACCCCAAGGCGTTCCCGGAGCAGATTGGAGATGTAACCTCTCCAACGTGTCCTGGGTCGACCCGGGGGCCTCCTGCCGGCAGGACATGCCCAAAACACCTCCCCAGGGAGGCGTCCAGGAGGCATCCTGACCAGATGCCCAAACCACCTCAACTGGCTCCTTTCGATACGGAGGAGCAGCGGTTCTACTCCGAGTCCCTCCCGAATGTCCGAGCTCCTCACCCTATCTCTAAGGCTGAGCCCGGCCACCCTACGGAGGAAACTCATTTCGGCCGCTTGTATCCGCGATCTCGTTCTTTCGGTCATTACCCAAAGCTCATGACCATAGGTGAGGATTGGGACGTAGATCGACCGGTAAATCGAGAGCCTGGCTTTCTGGCTCAGCTCCCTCTTCACCACGACAGATCGGCTCAGCGTCCGCATCGCTGCAGACGCCGAACCAATCCGCCTGTCGATCTCCCGATCCCTCCTACCCTCACTCGTGAACAAGACCCCGAGATACTTAAACTCCTCCACTTGAGGTAGGACCTCTCCCCCGACCCGGCGTTGGCAAGCCACCCTTTTCCGGTCGAAAAGTGCAGAGGCGCTCGTGAAAAATCTGCTTGGAGAATTGTCAGATTCATAACTTTTTTTTTAGGCTGAAATAGTAAATCTCATCAAACTAAAACTGACTATTTCAGGAAATATTCAGAATGTTTAGTTTCTAAACTAGTGAACATTTAGGCTAAGGTTTCTTTTAACATAATAAAAATCGCTCTGGAGTCCTTACTCTGAGAGGCGCTACACAAGTGTGGGTCATCATTCATAAAAAGCATCTACTCGTTACCCTTCAGCTGATGTGAGCTGATTGACTCCATCAGCGAGCGCCGTGGAGCCGCTAAAGTCACCTCAGCATGTCAGAATCCAGATCACACACCCGTTTGTTTGTCTGATGAAGAGATGAGCACCTGACGATGACATTTGTGTTACAAGCTGCACCATAAAAATGCTAATGTTGTTCCTCTGATGGCAGAAGAGGAGGCTGGAGTATCAGAGAGCGCTGCTGATATTATTAGATAAAACGCTGTCATTACACTCATTGTTTGCTGTGATAAGCAGACCTTCCTCTGCACCGGGGCTGTGCTCATAAAAAATAACAAAAAAACAAAGCAGAATGTGTGTTTAACAGGATTACAGTTATTTCTGACCACAGTTTAAAAGGAAAATTGATTTTTTAACGTTTTAATCAGGAGACATTACCATTCCAGGACTCATAACGTTAGTGGTGACTGTTTTGATGCATTAGATGATTTATTTATAATTGTTTTGGGTGAGTAAAAATATGCCTTCAAGGCATGCATTACTGGGAAAGGTTTAATGGATTAGAAATGCTTGTTAATCCCATTAGATTATGTCCACTAAGCTTTAATTCACTTTAAGTCCAGTCAATAAATGGAGCGGGGTTTTTTTCCATAATATGCTAAAAACATTTTTCAGTGAATAGTTTTCCATTAAAATGCTGTTTCCTAGGAAAACCAGATGAAAATAGTGTCAGCATCCTGATATTCCTCTAGGATTAGTCATGTATGTCCCCGGACCCGTCGTGCACAGGTTTTCTTCAGACAAATGAACTAATTAACTGTTTTATAAGCTTGTTTGAGCTACGTGTGTAAGTTTAATAATCTTATTGTGAAGGATTAAAGGAAGACATTGCTACAGAAGTATTCAAAACAATTTTTATCAATAAAATGGTTCATTTCATTAAAACCTATTTTTTTATTTGGATTAGGTATTAGTACTCTGACATGCTTTTCAAATCAAATCAAAATCAAAGATATTTTATTAATCCCAGAGGGAAATTAGAGTTTCAGTACACACAATTCAGAGATCAGACATACATGGGCAAGACACATGACAAGAATTGGTGACTGTGGTCATTCGCAACCGTGAGTGGCGCTACCTTAATAGAGATCAGAGGGTTACATGAGGATTGGTTCAGGTGGAGGGAAAAAAGGCACTTCAGAGTTACTCTCCACCAGGAGGGCAGCTTTGCTCTGCAAAAAAACACCTCAGACAGAGATATGCAACAGACTTCAGACAACACAACATAAGTGTCCACTAGGTGGGGTGGTGGGTTGGGACTATCCCCACTTCAGTTCCTGCAGCCACTACCAACAGCGCATGTCACCTCAGTGTGGATAGGGGGAGGAGCATTGAGGGTTGGAGGGTTGCAGTCACCCTGGAACGTTTCAGCGGCCTTCCCGCAGTCCCGCCCAGGCTGGGAAAGGAGAAGGAGTTGAGTTGCCATAGCGATGGCACATTCCACATATCTTCTGACGGGGGGAGTTTTAGTTGTAGCCTTGCAGGCTCAAGGGCGCCAGATTCCGATTAGAAATTGTTTTGGGGCCAGACAGAGATAATTTCCTCTCTGTCTTACAGTTTGTTGGTCCTCAACCTCTCAAAATCCCAATAATGGACGTTAATCTATCCCAATCCGTGCTGATTCGTCCACTCTCTCCTTGATGGCATCCATCTTCTGTGCCAATGAATGAACCTCGGCCAAAGTCCCAAGCTTACGATTCATCTCGACAATTATGTGAGTCTGTGAATTCACAGCGCGGTGCGAACCATCTCTGAGCTCCGGGATCAGGCCAATATTCCTCGACAGCTCGTTAATTTTCCGGTAAGCCAGGAAGCCTCCAAGGCCAATGAGCAGGAAACCTGACACCAACACCACGAATATCCACACATCTTCAGAGTCCTCCACAGACAGCTGAGATAAACAAATCAAGTTCCACTGTTTCCAGGAGTCCATGATGTGTCCAACTGGGTCTGTCCCGGAGGGGCATCCGGGAGCCCCTTCTCCCGTTCTCATCGTTGAAAAATTTTTATCAACCGCGTTGAGAGTCCAACTGACGAGGTCCATTTTAGTGAATTTCAGTTTCCAGAAAAAATGCAGAAGCATCCGTGCACCCAGCACACACAGACAGACAAAGGGCCTTGAGGATAAGATATGGAGGAGAGGAGGATAAAAGCGTCTGCACCCTCCGAGAGCCGGAAGAAGATATCCTCTTCCTCGTTTTACATGACACTGCATCCTTACTTCTATTTATCTGTGTATCTGATACAGCGTGGCACTGAAGCTCAGTCCAACCCATCAGAGATCGTCGTTTACCAGACTTTCCCACAGAGATGCTCATTCATTCATTCATTGATAGTAATGAAGACATATGTCTAGAATATAATTCAGATAATAAAAAGGCTTTATTCAGATAACTTTTAGATTTTAAAACATTAATTAAATGTTGAAAGACGTTTGGTTGACAAGTAACTTCAGTCTGAAGTTTTCCCTTTTCAGGATTTACGTGTGATTCTTAAGATCAGCCCCATGCAGGTTGATCTGACGGGCATTCGGCGTCAGCCAGCAGCGTTACACGTGAGTTTACGTATAAATACGGAAGTGATGAGAACAGTTGGGATGCAACACCTATCTCCGCCTCTAGATGGTGCTGTTGGATAAAAAGATTCAGAATGTGGCTTTTAAGGCTGCCGGCAAAGAGAGAAAAGGCGTTTTTGCCTCATATTTGCCAAAATATCAACAACATTTATTGTGGAGATTTTACCAAAAGGACTAAATGTGTAATTTTCAACCCGTACAGATCTGACTTTAAACCTCAGACACGTGAAGAAGTCTTCAGGTTATTCACCCTTTCATTTATTCAAAGAAAGAATAATTAGAAAAACTGAAGACCGTTTTTAGGACTTTTGCTGAGAGATAATAATAATTATTAAAATTGTTTTTGCAGACTTTATTTTTGCAGAAACATCATTACAGGAAAATTCCAGTGAAATGAAATGTCAGACTTGCTAAATGACACTAAGAGTTGTGTAACAGACGTGCAGCAAAAGCAACAACGCGCTCTAAGTAGAAGAGATTATGACAGCGTTGCCGTGGTGATGGCATTACTTAAGCTGAACGGAGTTTTACTACAGTCGTTTTGTTTTCACAGTGACAACACATGCAGCTGGTTCCTCGGTGCACACTCATGATTCATTTGAGCCATACAGGAGGAACAGAACCGCCTCCTACACAGGATCTAAAGCCTCGGCTGCATCCGTAGCTGCAAACATCGCGTACATAAAGATGTTCGGCTCACGCCCACGCACACTCTTGATCTTCTTCACCCCTCCTCTGCCTGCTCAGCTCTAACCGATAAGGTCTCTCCAAGAGGCAGAGCTGCTTCGACGGGCACTAAGAGAAGAGAAGTGTGACACTTGGCTCCGGCGTACGCCTCCTTTCCTTATTCCGTTTTGGCCTGGCGACCACCTCATGTGCACTTAGTGTTTGAAAACTTTACCTGAACTCGCAGAGCTCCAAGTCACAACAGCCTCCAGTCAAACCACTAGAATGTGTTGTTAAGGAGATGGATACCAGTGGCAGACGTGTCGAGTAAATAGCAATGGTCTCAGGGCCCTGTGCTCATAATGTTGGCGTTATGTTTACATAAGTCACATTTTCTGTTGATGTTTGTGAGTCAGTGTAAAAAGTGGGAGAACTTGGGCTCGGGTGGGATCAAGTTGCAAATGAAATGAGGATAAAGTTAAAGGGGCATTATGTAAGTGTGACAGCCAAAACATGTATGGAAATAATAAATGTCTTCTTCATACGTTCTCCTGCAATGCCCTGGTCCTGTAGAATGAGCCCTGGCATTTTTACTGTGATTGCCTGTTTTTCTGTAAAATCACAGAAAAAGAGAGATGCTCGGGTCGAGCAGGCTGCTTCATGCGCGTTCACGCTCAGGCATCGCCCGTAGCATTTGCTATCCGTAGCTTTAGCAGCAGAGAGAGAGGCAGTGCCACTTTGTCGCTGTTCCTAACGCCTAGTGACAAAGCTAGCTACATTTCTGAGGACCCTTAGCTACTTTCTGTAGAACTTTCTTCTAGATATTTCCTGCAAATTAGCAACAAAATAGCCATTTTCGCTCCAAACCCTTCTTTGAACGTTGTTTCAGCTGTCATCAAGGGTAAATATTACAGATACGAAAGACGTTGGACTCTCGTGCAGAAGACCCGGGTTCGATTCTGGATGTGAACATAGTTTATTTAGAGTTTATTTTTTACATTAATGGTATATTTTTTTACAGTAAGATGCCCAAATTTTTATTTGAGACTCGCCGAACGGCATTGAATTCACAGATAAAAAAGATGTGGGTTCAACTTTCATTTTGGAACCATTTTTCAAGCAAGGGAAGGGAATGATCTGAGCATGCAGGAGGACTGACCCATCATAAACCTTTGTCGGCTGTGCTGAAGAGAAAGGTACAGAACCACATTATTTAATTAATTAGCTGCGTGTTCTCCTGTCCTCTGTCCTCCGGGCCACACACACACACACACACACACACACACATACACAAGGGACTGTCTCAGCTGTTATTTTTGTTAAGGAGTGTGCACGTACAGCATGCACACCTCGTGCACGAGCCTACTATTGAAGCTGCCGTTATGCTTTTGACCTGAGGGGGCACTCAGGAGCATAAAAATTCAAAACTCCGTAAAGTCCCTTTAAAGTCGCATAGTCGTCATCACACCAGTGAAATTCCATCTCCACGTTTGACCCATCCCTGTGGGGAGCGGAGAGCTGCAGCTGTGGCTGCGCTCGGGAACTATCGGGTACCGAGCAAACTCAGACACAACATACAACTCTTCAACTGCAGTTACAACTTGGATGTAACTGAAAGAAAGTCTCGCATAAAGGTTGATAACTGGTTTAGACCAGGGGTCACCAACCTTTGTGAAGCTGAGAGCCACCGTCAAAAGCAACGGTTGTGCCTCCCTGATGTGCTTTCTGCTGAAAAGGTGCATATTTTAGGTTTGTTGAAGGAACGCTCTATCAGGATTTTAGTGTGAACAAAAACTCAAACGCTGTGAAAACAGTTTTGCTTCATTTATTGATTTCATTCTGGCCTTTTCTGGCAGACACACAGCAGACGGCTAACCGTCTTTGTGGAAATGTAGAATAATTTTCTACTTTAAAGTTGGACTTGTTTGTCAAAGATCAGTGGATGTTTAAGTGAAAATGTTTAAAATCTCTTGCTGACAATTCATTATTTCCAACGAACCTCAAAGTAATTATTGGCTCTGAAATGGATTTCCAGAAGCTTTTTAGCTCTAAGGACGTCAAAATATTCATCGCCGAGGAGTTATGAGTGCCCATCTGCTGAGCTGATCAATAACACAGATTTTATTTCTCTGCAGAACGAGACCCATCAGTCAACAGGGTGTCGGTTAGAAATCCCAGAAAATCCCAGTTGTTATCTGCAGGCACCTCTGATACTTTAGAGTGAGCTGTTTGCCAAGTTAGCAGATCAATAAAATGCTTTTCCCTTTTGGCTAGCGGTCATGTTCATCTTTCTTCTTAAACTACCAGGGTTAAACTACAGCCTAATGTGTTCCCGCATTAGCTGCAGTCCATACTCTGCTCTGCTAATGCCCTTCAGATAAGGCGGGGGGGGGGGGGCGCTAATAAAGCATTAGCATCTTTAATCATTTTCTGACACTCTGAGCTCCCGCTCAGTCGGGTTCTGCGAGTAATAAATGGGCCATTCCCATCTGTACCGGGTCGGCCCGGGCCGGGTAGCCCCAGTCGGCCCCAGCCTGGCCCGGTTGATTCCACACATCCTTGCCTTAAGCCCATGTGGGCTGATTCTGCCCACCAATCAGAGGCTTGCTCTAATGGAAGGTGTGAATTTGCTGTCAGCAGTGGGTGTGTTGGCCCTGGTCGGCCTGAAGCAGACCCCCTCGAGAAGAGGGCTGAGAATGAGCCTTGGTTGGCCCGGAAAAATACCAGGCCACCCAGATATGTAAACAACCTACGCTACCCGGCCCGGGCCGACCCGGTACAGATGGGAATGGCCCAAAAGTGTATGGGATGCTGTTGTGTGCTTATTTTTGCGTTTATCTCTTGGTATTAAAATTCATTTCAGTTTGAAATGAGGTGGAGCTTTAGGATGCTCAGTCGCATCTCTTAGGTAACGATAGAACAAACAGATGGGCGCATGGGTAGGTAGCTAAACTAATCCATTCTTTTGTTTTATTTGTAAAAATCTAAAAAAGAAAAAAAAGAGAAAAAAAGAAAAAAGGGAAAAAAAGAAAAAGGGAAAAAAAGAAAGAAAAATACAAAAAATAAGGAAAAAAATCTTAATTCCAATCCTCACCTGTGGTCGTTGGTTTAGGGAATACCGAACACAACGACAGAACAAACCAAAGGAGCAGATTTTTGTTTCTTTTCTAAGGCGGCCTGGCTCAGTCTTACAGTAGGTTGAAGTCATATTCCGTGATGCCAGGGGAGGTGTCTCGTGCACGTCCTGCAGCACGGCCAACTCTGGACATGCTGGAGGACTTGTTTCTGCGTCAACTCTAGAATTCCTTGGAATCCCACTGGGAAATCTGGTGGTGGTAGCTGGGAACTTCCTCATTAGGGCTGCTGTCCCTGCATGAGTTAAGGCCCTTGCTAGCTTTGGCTTCGTGTTTATCTACAGCTTGGTGGCATTTTGTGCCCCAGATGTGCGACCGGAGCACAGGCCTGGTGGTGACTGAGTCACCGTTGGTTCTGTAGCAAACTTGATCACTTTGGGCTCAAATTGAAAAACTACAAGGGCTGATACAGCAGAGGATGGAGGAAAAACAAGCACTGATGTTGTTCATAAGGCAGCTGCATCTTTAAAGGGCAGGACAAACTCATGAATGCAAGGTCTTCAAACGTGTGGTGGGACTGAGAAATAAGAAAAGTTATGTGGTGCAGAAATGAGGGTAACATGACTGCTGCTTGCTTTGTGTGATAATACACATTTCAGATTAAACTACAAGCGGAGTTATCCTATTTGGACAAAGGACAAAAGAGAAAAACTTCAAAGAGTTTCCTCTAAAGACTGAATCTTTTTGGCAATAATTAATAAAAAACGTCCCAACTGAAAATGTGCCGAGTGTAAACGTGTGGCTGGCGTTGTTGCCGTGCTCGTGATGTGTTCACTTAACTGCTGAAAAACTGGATTTCTCTGAGTCAGTCGAGCTGAAAATTGTCCGATTTCTGCCACCAGCCAAGCAATTTGTACCTACTCTAACGGAGACCTGGCCTCAATCCCTCCAACGCCTTTGGGACCATCTGTAGAACGTAACGTCGCTGGAGGACCTCACTAAAGCTGCTGTAGCCTTAAATGGAGCAAATCCCTGCAGCCAGGTTATCCTGATCCCTGCAGCAGGCAGCTGCGGCTGCAGGCTTCTGCTCATTGTCCTCGTATTATTTTAATACACAACTTCAGGAAGGCTTGAGCTGCACCCGAGGGCAGCTGGTCCACTGCAGGTGTTGTATAGATGAGTGTTTATAGCATTAAATGGAGGGGTTATTAGATTTAGGGTGTTGTTTATCCACCAGAGGGTGTGGATGGGTAAATGAGAAGGTTTATGTATACGGAGGAGCTCGAGCTCGCCTTCTGGTCTGTCTTGTTAACAAACGTCTGTAATGAACTCTGATAGGAGAATGCTCGGTGATGCTCGTCTGATATAAAGGACATGTCTTCTTTAATTGCTCTTTGATGAAGTGAGACATTACAGGACTGAGACAAGCAAAGAGAGCTGGAACTGGCAGAGCCGATGGAACAAAGACCCAGATGGATCCAAACTGGCTTCTTTTGTTAGACCACCATTTCTACAAAAACAACAAAAAGGAAATCTTTGAACAAAGACGACAAATCGTCACATCGGAGACGGTACGATCAAAGGAAATTCAATTACTGCCTTGGTTAATTATTATGTTTTGCCACTTTGTTGGTTTCCTTTTTTTAATCCATTTAGTTCAGAAATGAGGGAAAAGGTCATGTTTGAGCAGTAAAAACTTTCTGCGTAAAAAATCATCAAAACATCTAGATTTGTTCCTTGTGAAAGTATTTAGTGTTTGAGAAGACAAGATGGTTCCTGCATGTTGAAAGTAGAAAAATACAATACTGAATTTATGAATTCTGCATAGGTCTGAACCCACTCAGCCAAATAATAAACCTGTCAGGCTACTGATACCGACCAACCAATCAGCCACCTCCACTACATGGAAGGCATCAAGCTGTACGCCAAGAGCGAGCGAAGCATCGACTCACTGATCCACACCAGGATCTACAGCACCGATCATGGAATGTCAGTCAGACTTGAGAAGTGTGGTAAGAAAGGGAAGGTAGTCCACACAGAAGGGGCCTCACTCCCAGACGGAACAATAGCAAACATTGAGGACAGCTACAAGTAGCTCGGTATCCCACAAACTAACGGCAACCTCAATGAGGCTGCAAGGAACGGAGCCACAGCCAAGTATCTACGACGAGTTAGGCAAGTCCGAACAAGTCAGCTCAATGGGAAGAACAAGATCTGGGCAATAAACAGCTACACCCCGCCAGTAATCAGATATCCTGCAGGAACAATAAGCTGGACAAAGGAAGAGATACAGGCCACAGATGTTAAGACATGGAAGCTCCTAACCATGCATGCAGGGTTCCATCCCAAATCCTGCGCCCTGAGACTGCACACTATCTGTAAGGAAGGAGGCCAAGGACTAGTGAGTGTGAGAGCCACTGTCCAGGATCAAACATCCAAGATCCATAAGTACATCAAGGACAAGGCCCCAACAGATGACGTGCGAATGTCTCAGACAATGGCGAGTAGAGTAGGAGACACTGGAAATACCATCATGGAGGACAAACCCCTACATGGGATGAACCACAGACAGATAACTGAAGTGGCTGAAATCAAGAAATCCTACCAATGGCTACAAAGAGCTGGTCTGAAGGACAGCACAGAGGCTCATCATGGCTGCACAGGAACAGACCCTGAACACCAGAGCAACAGAGGCTAAGATCTACCCCACCAGACAAGACCCAAGGTGTAGGCTATTCAGAGAGGCCCCTGAGACAATCCACCACA
>SSNQ01000521.1:646495-668488 GCA_006942095.1 Nothobranchius kuhntae
CTGCACTGATAGGGATGCTTTAGTCCACACGTGTCAGACACAAGGCATTTTATGTGGCCCGCGAGATAAATATCAAAAATATATTAAAACTGACCCGGTGGCCGGTTTCACTGCAAAGACTACAACTCCCATGATGCTTTGCGGGTTAGCATGGAGCCGAGGCACCCCCCTCCTTTGTGTTTCTTCCAGCGTCTGCTGCCGGTGTGCAGCTCCGCTGTCTCGGACAAACTAAACACTCCTCTCGCTCAGCGCCGAGTTTATTCAGCTATCTGCCGACGATGAAGGCCAGAAACGGAGATTTTAACCGCTCAGTAACGTGTTCACGAAAGTTTTCCACCTAACGTCCAGACAGAGCTGATATAACTCCAGCGAGCAGCGACACGCTCAAACCAGCACGACTCTGTGGCTGCTGTGGTTGTGTTTCCTCCTCGACACACAACAACGTGGTCAAGCTGCTCAGACATGTTCATCAGCACAAACCTATGAGCACCTGTTGCCATCTAATGTTGTCATTATTATGATGAAGATGAACAAAACAACAGGAGTCTCCTCCTCAGCTCAGATCAACCCCATGATGCAGGTATCTGGCTGGAACAGGTGAGCATCACAGTAAACCAGTGGAGCAAACTGAGCTTTAAATATGTTGGTTTTATGCTCTTTTTCTGCTCCAAAACATGAAAGTTAACAGGTGAGATGTTGCATTTTCGTTTAAGATAAAATGATATTTTATTTTGTTGTTGGCCCGTGAGCAGGGTCCGAAATTTAATTTTTTACTCACCGGCCAAGTTGGCCGGTAGATGATGAAAATCTACCGGCCAAGTTGGCCGGTAGATGATGAAAATCTACCGGCCAAGCATATTTTTTACCGGCCAAAATTATAAATGATTTAGATCTACCTAAAGCATGTTATTCTATATTATGTTGATTCCAAACAGAGCGACAAAATAATTAAAACATCAATTAATAAGGAAAACAACTCTTTTGTCATTTTTACTATTTATTTATTTTTAGAGATGTTTTTATGAACTCTGTCATTGAAATCTAGTCAGACTCGTTGTTTTCTCTGTCCATGAAGTCTGGCCTCCTGCTTCTGACACCGTCTTTGTGCCAAAGCCTTACAGCCTCATTTGGGTCCTAGTCCTTGATCTCTGGAGAACACAGCTGCACCATGAGAATATCTGAAAGTGTGTCAGGGCTAGGGTTGTCACGGTAACCGGTGTAGCGGTAAACCCCGGTAAAAAAGTTGACAATAATAATAACAGTCTTGTTTAAAAAAAAATATCTCGGTGGATTACTGTGGCTGCGGTGTAGGCGCGGTGACCCTTACCAGCCACCGTATCATCTGTTGGAAGTTGCCGGCGGCACATGCGCACTTTGTTGTTTACGACCAAAACTTTCTTTAAGCTAAAGCTGAAATAATTGCAGGAGGAGACGGCAGCACTCGGGACATTTATTATCCCTCAAAGAAGACAAAGTCGGAAGTATGGGCATTTTTTGGATATTTGAAGAATGCCGAGGGACAGTTGTCTGTGAAAGGCAGCAACGCTACGTGGCCATCATAATGTAGCCATTGTCTCACGACTCCGCCACCTCCAGTTCGCCACTTTTCACAAAATCTTCCGGTTGCCACTGGTCCTGGTGGTTTTTCTTCCAGTTCGACGAGTTTTCTTTTGGAAGGCTGGCTGACTCCAGTTAAAAACCGCCACATTTCACCGCTAGTTTCAACACGAAGCTAACTGCTAACTTGATAAACTGATTGAATGGGACAGGTGGAAATGACGTTGGATGCGGCGCTCACGTTTCGTGTACGTTTGTGCATGCAGGCGGGAGGAGTATCAGAAATCCATGGAAGATGACTGATAAACATAACTAATTTGGTGCAAACATTTACTCGCCAGGTGACAGGTAGAGCTCAAAAATGTACTCGCCAAATGGAGCAATTTACTCGCATTTGGCGAGTGGCGAGTGTTAATTTCGGACCCTGCCCGTGAGAAAAGATTTAACCTACAGTAAACAGGAAGTGGAAAGGCTGCAGATAGATGAATAGAATAGAAAATCCCTTTATTGTTCCTCAGTGGGGAGAGTTAGACATCACAGCAGCGATGACACGTATTACAGGAGACAAAAAGGAGAATAAAAATAAGAAAAATGAATAAACAAGAAAACATAAATCCTGAATAGATTTATAAAATGCTGATTATACCACAAGTAATGAATACCACTGATGCGTTTATTTAAAACTGACTTGCTCGTGTGTAATTTAGTTATTCCACATTCAGTGTTAATGCAGAAATAAGTTTGTTTCCAAATTAAAAGGTTCTAAATTGCATTTATGTTGATAAAGAAAATGTGCTAATTTGCGTCACTTTTTCAAAAATTATTAAGTTCGGCCCTCGACTCCGTCCCAGAGTTTCATTTCAGCCCCGTGTGAATTTGAGTTTGACACCCCTGGTTTAGTCAATCATCCATGAGCAGTTGTGATGGTCCTTCTGCACAACGCCTGCAAATGACAACACATCTGGCCCATTAGATAAATATGAAGAAAACACGGATTAGGCTGTTTTAATAGAGACAAAACTCTTCTGTTTGTTGCTGTCTTCAAACCTCCTGCAGCACAAAGACAACCCTCATTTGCATCTTCTCAGAGTTTCGTTACATTCATGCGGGATGTTCAACAGAGGGCGTGACCATGTGAACACAAATAAGGAGGAAATGACACAAGTAGCTCAGAAAGGGTTGCTTTATGGGTTGTGTATATTTGAGACCCTTATTGTGAAGGATTCCAGGAAGTTCTGATTTCCTCTCTGGATGCTGTTATGGAAGTAGCTAAGATGCATTTATTCTCTGTGATTAATGCCCCTGCTGAAACGGAAAAAGCCTTTTTGATTCGTAAGAAATTTAGAAAAAAACATTTATCATCATAGTTCAGATTCAACAACAGAGAGAAATCAGATAAAGAAAGAACACAATCTTCTGAGAACATTTACCCAACGTTCCTTCTGGAAGTTCAACCTTTACAAACTACACAAAAAAACTACAGCAAGAGAAAAAACTGAAAACGAGTTTCAGGTCTAAAAGTATCCGAACAAAGATCTGGGAATATGAACACAGGAAAACCGCTTCAACCAGAGTTTCACCATTTCTCACCAGAACAAATATCATGTATGTCTCCGTCTCCGCCCACTCTGAACGGTTCTCCCTCATCACTCCTGGACGGCAGTGTTGCCAACTCAGCGACTTTGTCGCTGTTCCTAACGACTTTTTGACCCCCCTCAATGACCTTTTTTCCAAAAAGCGCCTAGCGACAAACCTAGCGACATTTCTCAGGACCCGTTGCTACTTTCTGTACAACTCTCTTGTAGATATTCCCCACAGATTAGCAACAAAGAAACCGTTTGCACTCTGAACCGTTCTTCCGGGAGTAAGGAAAGAGAACGATAATCTAATCATGAACCGTTTTCGGCCGGGCCGATTCGCCGAAGACAAAGGTACAGCTTCAGAGCTGGAGACCACCGATTTACGTCTGCTGCTGCTGCAGACTCACGCTTCTACTAGAGACGGCGCGGGCGTCAACCTGCCATCTCTGGTTCTGCAGCCGTCAGACACTTTGGTTTTTCCTGCATTTGGCAAATAAAGTCAGCGGGAGTTTGAACTACCGTCCCGTTTACACGCAGCTCTGTGGCTCATCTGAATTTCCTTCAGTGACACAGGGATGGTTATACCATGAGACACCCGCTCCCTTTTGCTCGGTGCGCCGTTATTATCACGATGGAGAGAATACACAACAGAGAAGTAGAGAAACTATGAGGTGTGAAAAACAGCTTTTTAGGAAAATGTCTGTGAGAATGAGGAGAGCAGGAGGTCTGAGTTATATCCTACAACAGAACTGTTTGGATCACCACACCACATCTGTCTTAATGCCACTTTATTGATACTTGTGGTATTTACTGTACATATCAAAGCAATTTGGCCATTTTAATCATACTAATTAATAACTTTAACACATAACATAGTTTTTTATTTTATTTTCCTCCTTTTTAGTCCTATATATATATATATATATATATATATATATATATATATATATATTAGGGTTTGTATGAACTAGTCGACTTTACAGCTCTGTAGTGACTTTTTATGCCTGTCTTCGACTAGTCGCTGTCACGTGATAATGACCGACAAGATGCAGTCCTCGGAAAAGACAGCAGGTGACGAGCCCCTGTGTGTCGGGAGGCGGAGGCGTCGCGCTGTGGCAGAGCGTCGGTACTGACACCGGCGGTAAAACGGACATTTAACCAAACTGTGACCTTTTCCCTCTTGCAATTTAACCTTCCCCTCACCCCCATCCTACCCTTAACCAGTTTGCGCATGCAAAGCTCTGATCGTTGACGCGCTCCAGACATCTGCGTCCTGAGCACCGCCAAATCAGGTGTCATCACCTCAGAAACAAATTAAACATGCAATCGTTCATGTCAGCTCATTTCCTTTCATGTTTTCTGTCTGTTATTTGTGCCTGATGCGTTTCGCTGCTGCGGAGCGAGGCGCATCACCTGTTTTGTTCTACGGTGACGCACCCCCAAAATTCCACTATCTCCGCTCCGGCACAAACTCCGCAGCAAAAACGGTCCCGTTGTAGTCGGCCGGCGAGCAGCGGCACTCCGCTGTTTTAGCGGTCGGTAGATCTTTTAGAACTGCAGTTCAAAGGTAACTCATGAGGTGAATATATATGAACCCAGGTAGCAGTTTCTCTTTAGGATTGAGAGGAGATGCAGGAAGATAATAAACAGGCAGGACAGAAAAATAGTCAAATAAAAACAAGTTAGTTTTTGTACCTGGTGGTTGCAACAAACAGACACCGCTGAAGGTAATCAGAAGTGAGGAACAGAAAATGAAATAATTATTTTAATGTTTAGAGCAGCAGGAACTCCGAGAGGCTGCAGGCGCATCAGTGAGATTGCGGCCGCTGCGCAGGGGGAGGGGGGAGAGGGCTGAAGCAGAAACTACCGTTGTTAAAAGAAATGTGTTTAACTTTGAAAATGTGGGCGTGGTTTTAATTGTCAAAAACTCCAGCGAACCTACCGACCCCACCCCACCCCCACCCCGTGCCGCTTCAGGTGTATGACGTCATCAACGATTAGTCGAAGTCGACTCGATTTTCATTACTTGACTGTCGACTTAAAAGAAATTAAGTCATGCAACCCCTAATACAAATATGTATATATAATCTTTTAGATGCTATGGGGAAAATGAACGCCAATGTGGTGTGATGATGTCATCAATATGTAAATTAGCACGTGACGTCAACTAGCAACTTTGGGGGGGAACTTCAGCTACTTTCAGTCAAAAACAGTGGGCAACACTCCTGGATGGTTAATGTGTCTCAGTTTTCTGCTGCCACACGTTTGATGGCTTTGTTCTGATTTTTCAGACCGGCCGATAATCTGAGGTGAATAAACATTTTGCTCATCCGAAGGGTGTAAAGTGGGCTGCAGCCTCCTCACCGTTGAGTCCTTTCTTCACCATTTAGAATTACTTTAGCGCCTCTAAGTGAGCAGAAGTTCTGATCGCCGCTTCATTCAGTCCGCAGCTCGATATTGTGTTGAGTCTGGAGCTGATCCAAGAAGGTCTTCTATCCCAGAGAGTTAGAGGCTCAGCGGACGGACGCTTATTTACAACTCTGATTGTTGCTCGTGTGGATTTTCCTGTTAATGAGGACGCAACGCTGCATCCATCAGGGCTCTGAAGCAGGGTTTTGTTTCTGCGTGGTGGTTTTGTCTGTTTTTGTTCCTAACTGTGTCGGTTTGAAATGGATTCTGAGCATTATGAGTTGGTTTAGAACAGCTGATGTCTGTGTGAAAGCAGCTTTCTGCTGACGCTCCACTTTCTAAACCAATAAGTTCTGCTGCATCGTGACGGGGTGTGTCTGCTTCTCTGCATCTCCATGCTCTTCCACTTGGATTTACTCTTTTACACACACACACACACACACACACACACACACACACACACACACACACACACACACACACACACACACACACACACGCACGCACGCGCGCGCGTGCACACACACACACACACACACACACACTCCAAACAAGCAGAGGCTTTGATGTGAACGCGGCCCAGCAGAACGGAATGAAAGAGGCCTTTAAAGGGAAGAGAAGAGACGAGTGGCGTATCCTCCACCGCACTCCTCCACCGTACTCCTCCATCGCAGCATCTCTTCTTCCTTTTCCCAGTTCCCTCTTATTCAAGCCTTTCTCTCCTTCTTCTCTTGTCTTCCTGTAAAAATGGATCCTGGTCTTCTGCTGTGGGATGCAAGGGTGGTGTCTGCGGCATGTTACAACCCCCAACCGCTTCTGTCTTTCAGTACAATAATGGCGGTTGCCCATCTGCCAGAGAGAGTAGATCATTCTCTCTGCTTTTACAACAAAAAGTCGAAGTCCTGCGAGTAAAAAACCCACCAGAACTGTGATAAGAAGGATGGCTAAGTGGTCCAGTAGCGCTAAGCTGCTGTTTGGGCTGTGAAGTTGACCCTGTTGGGAAGATTTGGAGTTTTTGGTGACTTTTTATTGAAATTTTACAAAATGTGATGCAGTATTTTACATTTAGCTTCATTCATCATGAGTTTAGACGCTGAGATCATCAAACGCATGTTAGGGGCTCGACACACGCGAGGCGACAAACGACCGCGATCAGCGAAATTTGTCGCTGTCGCTTCTATTACCTGACACACGGAGGCGACCCGCGGCAGCGGCAAAGCCGTCTACGCGTTCTGTTCCATGGCGAAATCGAAACTTCCGTTGTTTTGCTTGGCTGTGTCAGGTTGGAGGTAATTAAGGTTATTTAAGCGGTTCAGAGTTAATAAAGCGGTAGATATGATGTTTCACAAGGTGCTGCTAGAGTTATGTGAAATCTTACTTCTGATTTTACTATAAAACATAATAATAATCAACTTCTCCTCCATGTTTGCTCGGAGGTGTACGGAGCATCCTGTCCACTCATTGGTCAGTGAATGAAACCTCCGTTGATTGGTCCTCGTCCGAGCGACAGCGATGAAAAGTAGAAAATGTTTCAACTTTCTGGGATCGCGTTGCTGGGTCGCCTGTGCACGACACGTGCACAAGCGCAAAATTTCACACGCACGTTTTTCGCGTTTCGCTTGGTAGGAGGGAGACCCGCGATTATCGCTTTGTCGCACACGTCTCATTGAACATGAATGGAGGAGAGGCGATGTGGCCTCCCGTGTGTCGAGCCCATTAGACTGAATGATTAAGAACGTCCTTGTCCCTAAATAATCTAAAGAGTTTTGCTGTCAGATCTAAAGAAACTATTTTAGTTTAATAAACTGAAACACGTGATATTTCCTCTCTTTTCTCTGTTCCACGTTGTTACAACCGTAGACAAACGCTCCTTCCCCTACTGATCTTTGAGCGCTCCTCCATGTTCCACCTTCAGCTGCTGTCGACCGTCCACTTTTCCTTGGCACCTCGTCTTCCTCTTCATCGCGCCTCGTCTCTGCTCTTTGCTGCTCGTCCTCGGATGAGCCAAACCGATGTTTAAACATGAAAATGACTTAATGGAGAAGCAGACGACTTCGTTTATAGAAATATCCTCTCTCCCTTTCTCTTGAATCAGGTGTGAGTGTTCAGGTGGGTGAGTCACTCCTGACTAATGAGAGAGAGCTTTACCATTTCTCTCTCTTCATCAGTTATCTCTCTACTCTCGTTCACACACGCACGCGCACGCACACACACACACATCTCACTGTAACATGATGTTCTGCTGTCTTCTGCATCTCGTCTCATTCTGGCCTGTTTGGTTTTATTGTTGCTGTCATAACCGTCAGCCGTCTTCCCTTCATGCACCTGCCCCCCGTCCTCCTCCTCCTCTTCTTCCTCCCCTTCCAACTCGTCTCTCCCTCAGCCTGCTCCATGTCACCACCCGTCTACGGAGGAGAGAAAGGCCGTGAGGGGACTGCAGAGCTGTGACTCTAACAAGCAAAAGCACTCAACAGGATAAAGGTGGAGGAGGAGAGAGAGAGAGGAGGAGGGGGGTGGGGTGGGGGGGTGAGGTCAGTGGAAAAAGATGAACATGCAACATAATCGTATCATGCATCAACATCCTATTTTCATTAAGCCTCGTTTCATCACTCTCGGGTCTTCTCATAAACGACATCAGCGACCTCTTACCACTTACTACTTTGCAGTTTTCACAGATTTATTTGTACAGCAGAAATCCCAAAGTGGGACTCATCCATTACAACTCAGATAGATGGTGTGAGAGAGGAGTAGAAGCTATCTGTGTCAAACGTGAAAAGCCCACTTTAAATAGGGGAGGGGCTTAGCTTTCACCTTTTCAGCACCTATAATGCAGCTTTGAATCTCATTCAGTTTCCGTCTAGGTCACATCTTCCTGCATCTAATCACCTCAACGACTCAATAGGGACCAACGACCCATCAGGGGATGGAGAGGCGGGGTACCCAGAGTAGTTTCTGCTCGTTAAACAACAACAACCCATTTTCCCATTAGGGATGCACCGATACGATACTGGTATCGGTATTGGTGCAGATACAGATACTGATACCAGTATCGGTATCGGTAAAAGTTAACAGATACCAGTAAATTATACCAATGCAGTTGCTTGAAAGTGGCTTCGCTGTAACTTGTCATTTCTGTTCACCTAATATTTTAGTTTTGTGATCACTTATATTACTTTTTATCTACCTCACAGTCTTTTCCTATTGAAAACAGAAGAAAATATAACCTGTATTCCAGTTCATTGCATTTTTTTGTGTGGAAGAAGTATCTGTATCGGTAATCGGTATCGGCGAGTACTCGGACACAAGTATCGGTATCGTATCGGTTTAGAAAAAAGTGGTATCGTTGCATCCCTAATTCCCAATTTCCAGTCAGAACTGACAAAGCTCCTCAGATGAGAAGTGAAACATCTTCAAGAACCCAAAGAAGTCCAGTTGCCTTCATTTGAACCCTTTGGATTGCCGTGACCTGGATGACTGAGATCCTTCAGCAGCACATATAAAATCACTCGACACAGCAACACATTCTCACCCGAAGCGGCTGAAAGTGACGAAAGGTGACCAAGTGTTTGTTTCTGACGAGTGAAAACCTTTACAAACAATAGATCTTTGGATTGTGCTGGAACGGGTATGTGGCTAAAACAAATAATAGAAAGCATGTTAAAACCTTTGAAATAGATTTGTAATCTGTCACTTCAAACTGGTGCATTTCCTGCTGAACTGAAAATAGCAAAAGCAATCCCATTATATAAAAGTGGAGACACAGACCAGTTCTCCAGTGATAGACCCATCTCAATTCTCCCAGTTTAGAAAAATATCAGAGAAACAGTTTTTGAAACAACTGGATAACTTTTTGGAAAAGCATTCATTACTAACTGACTTCCAATAAGGCTTTAGAGCAAAAGGATCAACCTCGCTGGCCGCAGTGCAACTGGCGGAAGACATTGCAAATGCATTTGATAAAAAGAGTATACTGTGGGAGTTTACTGACTTTATGAAAAGCATTTGATACCATAAATCACAAATTCTTGTTGAAAAAACGGGAAAAACATGGAATTAGAGGATTAGCACAATCCTGGATAAAAGCTTACCGTGACCGAAGATATCAGTATAAATAATGTGAATGCTGATCAGCTGAAGTTAACCTGTGGTGTACCTCAAGGGTCAGTGTTGGGTCCTAAACTGTTTTTACTTATAGAAGTGATATGTGTGTCTTCAACACTAAAATGAACTTTACTTGCTGAGGTTTGGAAACAACTCTGCATAAAATGGAAGGAGAACTAAGAGATGAAAGTCTGGTTTGACAAAAATAAATGATCACTTAATTATAACAAAACAAAAATGGTAAAAGTTACAGACAAATAACTAATAATGTCACACTTATGACAAACAATACTAACTCAGAACGAATGAGTGAAATGAAATATCTAGGAATGACGATAGATTAAACCTGCAATGGAAGGCTCACGTCGCCCATGTAAAAGCTAGAATTTCAAACTCAATATCAATAATATGCTATTTAAAATATTAAATAAAAAATCACTTTATATGCTGTTTTGTAGCTTCATACTTCCGTACATTACTGTGTGGAGATCTGGGGAAATTATTAGAAAACAAACTTATAATTCATCTAGTCATAAGAATCATAAATGGATCAGTTTGTTATTATTCAACTAATGAAATATTTATTTAATGGCACGTTTTTACATACCATGACTTAGTAGAACTTAAAACAGGTTGATCATGTATGAAGCTCATAATGAACTCCTTCCAAGGTGTTCAGAGAAATTGTTTTAAATGGAAGAAACAAAGAAAGAGA
The DNA here is from genome assembly GCA_006942095.1 of Nothobranchius kuhntae. Lineage (NCBI taxonomy): Eukaryota > Metazoa > Chordata > Actinopteri > Cyprinodontiformes > Nothobranchiidae > Nothobranchius > Nothobranchius kuhntae. The sequence goes on from SSNQ01000521.1 coordinate 656,858, forward strand.
TGTCTGTTTAAAAAGCCAAAAGTCAGAACAAAGATTAAAACAAATGCACATCAGTCTGAATAATCCACAAATGGAATAGCTCGAGTGAGGAGATGCAGCAGTTGTTCAATTTTAATTTTTTTTAAAACTGTATAAAAATATTTATTAAGTCAATACAACAAAGTTTGATTGTATTTTATTTTTCTGTCATTTCTGTCATTATACTAAAAACTCGTTCAGATTGTTTTAATTATTTTTTTCATTGGGAGGGTGGTAAAAGACGGCTAGATAAAGAAACGCTGCAGCTGTGATTTTGTAAAGTTCTGATTTAGCTCAACGATTAATTAAGCTAAACTATGAAATAGTTTTGTAAAACATACTTTTGCTGTTAGCTACTGTAACAATTAAATTTACATATTATTTAATGAACCATAAAATGTGAGATCCCATAGGAAATATGAAATCAATCTTATGGATCTTTAGATAATTTAAAGAGCAAGTCACCCCCTACAAGAAACTTCACTCCCACTTCATGTTTGAAAAATGCAACAAATGTTGTAGCCTGGCAGACCGAGAGGGCGGAGCCGCTAACAAATACACACACACAGGCTCACAATGGCATTGTGACATCATAATGTACCAGATGACATCATAGCACACATCTTAGCCAATAGCGGTGGCAGATTTAAATTCAAATACAGTGCAGAATTTTTCCGTGACGACGGCACAACACTGACAGTTTTAGACAGAATATTTGAATTTTAACCAAGATGCACTGAACTGCCAAATTATTGACTACACGTGTCTGCAGCACGATTAGACACTCCTTTATATAGTTTATCAGCAAAAAAAAAATGTGATTTGGGGGTGGCTTGCTCTTTAAACCAGAATATTGGAACTTTTTAATGCAGGGATTATGTAACACGTCGTAATAACTCAGAGACAAAAGAAAGAGAGACAAGTTTTAAAAGTTTAAAGATTTATTACTAAACAAATTAAAACTAGACTAACTTTGAACATTAAACGTATGGTGTAACCAAGGTGAAGTAGGACTGAAGATGGTGTATGTGTGAAATGTTCAGAACCAGCAAATCCGGGGAAACGATTAGTTCTGATGGGAGTGAAGATGATGTCTTCGCGCTAAGCTTTGGTTTTGAGGTTTATAACACACACTGAGACGCCATTCTGTGGGTCTACGTACCCTTGGCGGAAGTCCCCGTTAGATCAGGAATGTCGAGGTCCAGCTTGACCTCCTCTGGCACCGAAGCTGGTAGGAAAAGCAGCGGCTGCCGACCAGTCCAGTCTTGAGATACTTCCCGGTCACGACAGTTTTATTGGCATCTAGCGAGACCCTGAAAGGGGTCGTGATGGTTCAGCTTTTATTCTGAAAGGATCCGTTGCAGCAGGTGGAACATGCAACAGATTTAATCCAGCTTGTCGTTGGTTCTTTCGGTTTTAAGAGGAAAGGTACGGATTGGCCACTCCGTCAACTTCTCTAGAACGCTTGAACTGAAGTTAAAGAGCAAGTCACCCCCAAATAATTTTTTTTTGCTGATAAACTAAATAAACGAGTGTCTAATCGTGCTGCAGACACGTGTAGTCAATAATTTGGCATTTCAGTGCATCTTAGTTAAAATTTAAATATTCTGCCTAAAACTGGCAGTGTTGTACCGTTGTCAGGTAAAAACTATGCACTGTATTTGAATTTAATTCTGTCATCGCTATTGGCTAAGAGGTATGCTATGATGTAAACTGGTACATTATGATGTCACAATGCTGTTGTGAGTCTGTGTGTGTGTGTATTTGTTAGCGGCTCCGCCCTCTCGGTCTGCCAGGCAACGGCATTTGTTGCATTTTTCAAACATGAAGTGGGAGTGGAGTTAGACTCTGGTAGGGGGTGACTTGCTCTTTAAAGATGACGTGGGCATAGTTTTATAATTTGGATGTTTTGATTTACGGTCGAATCAAAAAAGAGGACAACCAGAGGGGATTTACCAAGCACCAACAAAACCGCGCCTCACATCAGATCTGGAAGGTTCTGATTGGATCAGAAAAAGGAAATGTGCCATGTGATTCTTAACATCACGTGGATGAGAATGTCTAGTGCAGCTAGTTTAAAGTTATATTATTAAGATACTACTGATCATAAATGTTGTCATTTCACAGATTGGTTCACATCTTATTATTGACTAACACTTTGTTTGATTAGCTTTGTTAAAAATAGAGTTCTTCTGATTTATTAAGAGAAAGAGTCCTTTGTCTTCATTCTTCTCTTGAGCTGGAAAGGAAGACACAGTTTAGAAGCAGAGCGTGAGACCTTGAGCAATATCTCATGCAGACTAGGTTTGTGTCAGAAACTTCTGGTTTTGCTTTGAGCGGAGCAAAACCGAGCAGGGCCTTTTAGGTCAGAAATGGACAATTCATCACGCTACACTACATCTAGTAACTAAACTGATTGTTAGAAAAGGGGTGGGGCTAAATACGTTTAGGCTTCTTCCCGCTCCTTTTTTTATTGTTATTTTTGTTTGTTTGTTTTCAGTTTTATTATCTGTTATCTCCTTTTTAAACAAAAAAAAAATGTCTTATCCAATCTTCACAAATAACTGATTTCTTAAAAATAAAATTGAATTGATCATTTTTTAAATGACACGAAGCTCATTTCCAACTCACTCACTCTCTCTCTCTCTCTCTCTCTCACACACTCACACACACACACACACACACACACACACACACACACACACACACACACACACACACACACACACAACAGATGTGAGACGGAGTTTGAATTTCAGCAAAGCTGATGTTTAGTGTTGTATTTTCAGAGCCACCTACTGGTGTTTCAGCGCAATAACACACGAGGGTCCTTCAGGCGTGCTCGCGGCCTCCCCAGCAGAGAAGGATGTAACCTGGAGGCTGTAAGCACACGTAGGTTGCTACGCATCGTCAGCTGTTAACTCAATTTTAAAATCACTTTATGTACAGCTATTTAGACAACTGTGCCACCGTTGTCTAAAATATTGTCCATCTTAACGGGATGCAGCCGGGAGGACAAAAAAGTCGATATTCAATACAAAACATGACAGAGGATAAAATAAGTTCATCATAGTGAGACGAGGTAATGGAAGGTTTGCTAATCTGGCTCAGTGGGAAGAATGGAGAGCCCGGTGTTCCTGGCTAGCTTTAGCTTTATGCAGCACTGCTCATTTTACCCAGAAGGCCTTGTGGCAGATTGGACATGAGGTAACCAGACCTCGACTTCTGTCTGTTGCGTCTTCATCGATCCACGTAGCCTTCTTGCCATGTTGGCTGTTGGAGTCTTACACATCTTTTATTTTTCTTTGATTCATTTCTTTGATCGCTTTCTTCCTTTTCTTTCCAGCTGATTTCCAGCTTCCTGTTCTGTAATCCCCTCCTCTCCTTCACTTGCTGCTTATTTTTCCTTTTGCTCTTTGCTTTATCTAAAGAAATTAAACTTTCCTCCTACCATCTTTTCCATATTCATGAGGACTTAAAACTGTGCTGCACAAGAATCCAGCCGCACCTACAGTAAGCTGTGATTTGGGTCTGCTGTTCCAGAAATCTTCCACAGAAACATGCAGAGTTCTCCAGCCACACAACAGAGGCTGCATTATAACCCTGCACAGTAAAGACAAGATGGAGAATGAGTCCTTCATGTTTATGTTAGTAAGTCAGAAAAGAGGAAAAGAAAATGTCCAAAGCATTTCTTCTGCTGCATTTTATGAGTATCAGAAATGAAAATCTCATGTTGAAACAGGGTGGAGTGAATATCTGTGCTCTCACAAATGTTTTTTTTACCTTAATATTTTTTACATGAATATTATTATTATTGTGGTTTTGTTATATGGGAGAAAAGCAGTAGCAGCCATCTTGTATTGGATTGGCTCTAAGACCACGGGTGTTTCTCAATGCCAAGGAACCTCGCCTCGATGTCTTGGCCCCGCCCCATTTGCCTAGGAGATACGTCATCGGGAGACACTAAGGCATGTTCCAATGTTCCTGTTCTACCGCGGCGTGTAATCTCCGTTTGTTAGCCGTTTAGCTAGCTGAGCGAGGATACATGGGAGGTGTCTTGTAGCCTAGCCTTGGTCAAAAATTACCCAGAATACACCGCGGTATTTTCAAAAGGACGGCGGATCAGAAGCCGGCAGCTACTTTGGGGACAATTTTCAGGTTTAAAAGTAAGTCAGCTAATTTAAAATGTTTTTTTTTTTAGATCCAAAGACGTTATCTATGGTTGGTTACTTGTTTAGGAGTTGCAGCTTCGGTGGCTAGCAGGTGGTAACTCGCTTACATATTTTATTTAATAAACATACACAATTTCAAAAGTAAAAGTCTCATTAATATTTATATTGACACTAATACATATAAAATATAACGTTATCTCCCGTGTCACGTGACGTTACGTGACCGCCATCGAAGCCGGAACTGCATTGCTCTGGGTGGCTGCATGTTGGAGTAGCTCTGTTGACTATATGTAAGTTTTGCCTTTTCTTGGGCATTTTTTCTTCTAGTTTCTCAAGAAAAACTGTATATTTTTTGGATATTTGTTTGAATGCTGTTAAGCATTCAAACTATTGTTTTCCTGTTTCTCTTTATTCTTCTTCTTCTTCTTCTTCTTCTTCTTCTTCTTCTTCTTCTTATTCTGCTTCCGTACACTTTTTGAACCGCTTCTTCTCCTTCAAATTTTGAGCTATTTCAACTATTTTATACCAAAACGTTCAGCTCGTTAAGCTCTTTCCGGCTATTACTTTTGGCATTGATATCTTTAAAATTTTTCGAGTTATTAAGCTTTTTCTGCAAAAATTTTCCCATTGAAATGAATGGGGTTGGTCAATTTTCAGCAAATTCCTATCACTTTTTTGACCTAAAACTCTACTGGGTTCCTTTTAACTCAGAGACTTCATTCAAAGTTTAACAAACTCACAAGACTTTCCTGTTTAACATATTAAAGAGGCTTTTTGATATCTTTTACGGTTTTTCTAAAATCGCAGGTAGAAGTTGAGGTACGACTTGAAATTTTCAGAAAAAATCACAAAAGTTATAATGGGGAGAGATAGGAGCAGTGACCCTCCCTTGCTCCATTTCTGGCATTGTAGCAAGAGAACCGTAGGTCCGATTGAAATGAGACACACACTGGCTTACAGCTAACAAAAATACCTTCGTTTTGAGCTATAATTCATGACTGTACTACAAACATTGTGGTCGTACGGTTCATTTGTTTGAGAAAATTGAAATTTAAAAAAATGTCTCTCCCCACTCTGAGCTGAATATTCCGCACTCTAACTATTGAACTTCACATCTTCTGTGAACAACTCTTTACTACCCCCAGACCGTTTGGACTACCAAAGCAAATTATAACTCAAAAAGTAGGAATTTTTGTCAGCTTTTCAGAATGGGTTGCATTTTATCTGTAAGTGTTACCGTTCCTTCCCTACAAGCCTCAGAAGGAGGAGAGAGCCAGATTCTCGCTCATTGAAACCCATGTTAAAGGAAGAGAGATTTTCTCCTCAGTTCGGCTTCAGACAGCTAAAAGTTTCTCGTCATAGCTTCTAGAAAATTCATGGTAGGCACATAAAAATACACACAGATGACCATCAAAGCCTTCTGCCGCTCACGCTTTTTGAATTTTTCAAATCAGTGCAGTACTTTTCGAATGGTGATGAGAAGTTTGACAGGTCCAATTTCACTTCTGAAGGACAGATTTAAAGGCTTCTCTCATTAACAGGAGTACAGCTGCAGGCCTCCAACAGCCAGGGCCAAAGGCGGGAAAACGGTGCTGCTCTCTGATTGGTTGAGAGTGTTCAACCATTTTCTGTCCAATCAGGATCCAGCACCCACACAAATGACACATCAAATCGACCAGTTTGAACTCAGCAATCTTGTATTCAATTTTAAATGCGTTATCTGTTACCATGGCAACACAAGAAGCTACATATCACTTTAATCAAGTCTCATAGGAATGAATATTAAAAAGCTGAATATTGAGCCAATAACAGACTCCTGTTTTTGATCTTTTTGAACCATTTGTACTTCAAACTAGAAACATGTTCAATTTGATTGACCGTCAGAAGGTGGGAAAGTGCCCCGCTCCCTCCCAGCTCCCTGATTGGTTGAGAGAGGTCAATCATCTTCCGGCTAAATGGAATTACACACCCACGCATGTGAGGCATCAAATCGATCGGCTAGGCCTAAGGAATCCATCCATCCAACCAACCAACCAACCAACCATCCATCCATCCATCCANCTGTTCTACCGCGGCGTGTAATCTCCGTTTGTTAGCCGTTTAGCTAGCTGAGCGAGGATACATGGGAGGTGTCTTGTAGCCTAGCCTTGGTCAAAAATTACCCAGAATACACCGCGGTATTTTCAAAAGGACGGCGGATCAGAAGCCGGCAGCTACTTTGGGGACAATTTTCAGGTTTAAAAGTAAGTCAGCTAATTTAAAATGTTTTTTTTTTTAGATCCAAAGACGTTATCTATGGTTGGTTACTTGTTTAGGAGTTGCAGCTTCGGTGGCTAGCAGGTGGTAACTCGCTTACATATTTTATTTAATAAACATACACAATTTCAAAAGTAAAAGTCTCATTAATATTTATATTGACACTAATACATATAAAATATAACGTTATCTCCCGTGTCACGTGACGTTACGTGACCGCCATCGAAGCCGGAACTGCGCTGCTCTGGGCGGCTGCATGTTGGAGTAGCTCTGTTGACTATATGTAAGTTTTGCCTTTTCTTGGGCATTTTTTCTTCTAGTTTCTCAAGAAAAACTGTATTTTTTGGATATTTTACTTTTCTGTTTCTGGTGCTGTGAAGCTTGGAGGATTTTTACTGCTATGTTTTAGCTTTTTTCACTTTTTGAGCATTTGTTATGATGCGTAACCATGGCAACAAGCTGGTTTACAATCGGGAGCAGCTGATTAACATTGGAAAGGCTGAAATAATACCTCAACTGAAGCCACAAATCCCAAATGAGCTAAAACGCAAGAAGCGTGGGTGCAGAGCGGGAGCAAAACAGAGACAGAGAAAGAGGAAATTCAAACCATCTCTTCCATCGATCATAATGGGCGATGTGAGATCACCGGCCAACAAGATGGAGGAACTCCAAGCCCTTTCAAGGACTCAGCCAGAGTTTCGGCATTTTCGGAACCGCTGGAGGAGATAATGCAAAGAAGGATTCTCCAGAGAATCAAGAAAATGATGGACAACCCTGAGCATTCTCTTCACAAGACTGTCCGACAACGGAAGAGTGTCTTCAGTCAGAGGCTTCTTCAGTTTGGCTGCAACACTGACCGCTACTGGAGATCCTTCCTGCCAACAGCCGTCGTAATATACAACAACTCTTTGATGACTTGATTATTATTATTATTCTGAGCTACTACAGCAATCAGTTTCCCTCTGGGATCAATAAAATATTTTTGAATTGAATTGAATTGTGTTGCAAGTCTGTTCCATTTAACCGTTTTCTTTGACCAAGGAAGGACAGTGTCCTCGTAAGCAAGGCGCCTTGAGGAACACCCCATGTCCACATAGCCGGGCACGCCACAAAGCAAAAATATTTTCTACACCTTGGTGCGTCTTCCACATGAAAGTAACAATAAACTGCACCAAAAACTCCATTGCAAATTCTCCATCGTCACCATTTGCTTGTGGATGTAAATGACCAGGTTTTGGATTTTGAAACGTCACCGCCTGCAACACAAATGTCATGACATCACATCTGGCACACTGGTTTTTCACCAGCTCAGTTACTGTAGAAAACCACAGGCGATGGATGTTAAAGACAATGTCTGCGACCTTGTTGTACAACATGTAAGGAATGTTTTTATGGGAAAGATGTCAATGATTTGGGGATCTACTGCCACCTACAGGCCTGCCATGCCTATGATGCTCAGCTGGGCCTGTGTCAGCATGGAAAATGCACCAGGAGGAGAAAGTAGCTTCAGACGGCAGGATGTAGAGTCTTATTTCCTGATAAGATCTCTCCTCTGATTGGCTAAGAGCAACTTGACTCTACCACCGACTGTGTTTGCTCTGCAACACTGATGTTTTATCTCCATACATAATACGAGCCTGGAGGAGTTTTGCTGTGTGGTGGAGTTGGTTAGCGGTTAGCAGTAGTAGCTAGTTAGTTAGCTAGTAGAAGCTAACCAGTTGACGGTTAGCTTCTACTAGCCGAGACAACAGCCTTCCTCATCGTGTGCAAATATGAGTCCAAGCGACAGCTTGATGGAGATCTGTAAGGACTTTCTAATCCTAGAGTTTCACCGTCTAGCAGAAGCTCCTGCAGGAGATAGGTGTAGGAGACCATGTTCGTGTTCTTCCTGCATGAAACACTCCGAGTGACCCATTATTTTTTAAATCCATGAGTGAAAGAAGTTTTCTCAGTGAAGGACCTCTAAGTTTCTTCCTAGATGTTCGAGGGAGAATTTTTAGTTAAAAAAATCAGCTACATGTGTGAATGGTCTAAATGCGGTCGTAGATTTGCATTTTTACCTCTGATAGCCTCTTAAATGAGAAATGAAACACCTTCAAGGAAAAATAATCAAGCCCCCTCTGTTTACCTGAACCTTGTCGGATTCACATTTCCTAGAAATTTCACCAGCAACTCCGTAAGTTTGGCCTTTTTTGACCAGATCCACTCTCATTTTTCTTCCGCCCGTTATTATGTCTTGGTATTCTCCTCCTCCTACTCTATGATCCGCTCCTTCAGCTGCTCTTCATCCCTTTACTCCAGTTCTTCTTCTCTTCATTCCCAGAACTGAATTAAGATTTTAGGAACTGACAAAACAGTCTTAGTGTCTCTCTTCCTGTCGTCATCCAAACAAGCTCTGCCTCACATCAAAGTGCACATTTGGCAACTGTCACAAAAGGCACATTAGATATCCTGTTTGTGTAACCGGAGAGTTTGATCTCGTGTAGTATCCCAACGTGCCGTGACGTAACTGGCAAAGCAGAACAGTGAATATGGTAATCCTGTCAGTGCGCTGTGGATGATCGTAACATCATCAAACTGTGACGGGTTTTGTGCTGAGGATGATAAAAGTATCGTTTTGTAAACTAAAGGGAACAAATTTCACACCAGCTGCCGGCCCGTTGCTGCTCTCATCTCCGCTCCGTGCTGCTGGTCGGCCTCTGTTGTAATCTGCTTTTTGAAACCAGCTCGGCGAAACCCTTCAGCATGTCGCCCAGGCCCGTGGAAAACACTTGGACCCGACATAGATCAGAGACCTTCTTGTTCATCACACCTCATTACTCATTTAATTTGATCAACTGAATTAAATACTCGTAACCGTTGATCTCCAGCATAATGAATTAGACCAGAGTTTCTTCTTCAAACTAAGCTCAACTGTCTTTTTTTATGCAGATGGTCAGATGAAGAACAATCGTACCGAGTCTGGGGAACGAAGATGTTCTGGTCTGTTGAAACGGAGGAGAGCTGTGATGATGTCCATCTAAACCAGGGGTGGGGCACCCTGGTCCTCGAGGGCCACTATTCTGCATGGTTTAGTTGTTTCCCTGCTCCCACACACTTGATTCAGTGGATTAACCACCTGTTCAGCAGCTCATCAAGCTCTGCTGAAACCTGCAAATTACCTGCTGATTAAAGGCAGGTGTGTTGAAGCTGAGAAACAACTAAAACCTTCAGGGTAGCAGCCTTCAAGGGGCCAGGATACCCCACCCGCCCAAACCCTCTTCCTTAGTCATGAAATTCAGCTCTGGAGAGAAATAAGATCCCGGACGGAAGTTGGTAGGACAGGTAGTCAGCCTGAGGAGGTTTTGGTACTTGACTGGAATTCCTCCTGATCACCTGCCTCTGAATGTTGTATAGAAACTGGGAGGAGACCAATAATGATCTGGATACTCTTTCACATCCCCATGTCATGCTCCAAAGCCTTTTGGGATTCTTTACCTCTATGATACGATATTGGAAAAGTGGCAGGAAGTAGCTGAGTTAGACACAAACTCAACAAAATATCAAACTGTTTTATAAATCTAGTTTAATACATCTAAAAAAACATTTTCTGTATTTTTTGTCAGCAAACGGTCAACTGGAAGCATGAGATTACATGAGATGATGATTCAACTCCAAGTCATTGGAGACGGGAAGCAGCAAGCAACTGGGTGTGCATTAATAAACATTACTGGGTCATCTCTGGTCTTGTATGAAGACATGTTGTTTTTGTAAAACTTAAGGTATTATCCAGTCCTTTGAGTCAGTATGAAGTTATTTTATCCTTTGAAATTACATTTTTTGACCTTCTCATTGAAAGATATTTTACCATAACAGCAACAGCTGATGATTCTTATCTGCAGACTAAGTCTCACCAGCTGTACTTTAGGCTCTGCAGAAACATTCTTGATATTGATTCTCCATCAGCCCTGCTGTCGCTGCACTCGGACCTGCTTTCTCACATGATATGTATCTTATAGGGTGGAAGATGTGGTCATTTCCATGGAGAGGCAAAGCAAACAAATGTCCTTTTGTTGTTTGAAGAGCTGCAGCTCTCAGATCCAGGTGAGGATGAGGTGAGGGGGGAGTTGACGGAGGATGTGTTCAGATCCTCCGGTAAGCAGGAGGATTTAACTGGTTTGGTCCTGTTGAGATGCCTTCAGGCTTGGATTTTTCTCTCCACATGAAGTCGGGACACAGACACAACGAACTGATTGTCACATCGGGTCTGAGGCTTTTTTAATCGTGTTCTCTGGTCACGTTCTGAGCCCACAAGAAACACAGAGGACAGTATGCACCGTTACCTCTATCAGCAGATCGGATTACCATCATCGTCTTCTGTACTGACCAACAACGAGCCTCAAGTTGGTCGAGAGAGGGAGAGAGAGAGAGATTACTGGTAGCAAACTGAGCCTCAGTCCAATAACAGCTGGATAGTCTAATCAACAAAGATGTGCATTTACTGCAACGTCTTACATCCAGACAGGGAACGAGATGCTGCTTCTGTGTTTTTCACTCAGGTTCTAGAGTTAGACAACCCCCCAAGGCATTTTACAACACAACCAGTCACGTTTGCTCACAAGGCTTTGTCTACAACAGAGATAAAAATGAGTGAAGTTGTGATCATTGTACTCAGAGACTGGGTAGGCCTGTCAGCATCTGCTCTGGAGTCAGGGTCCGAAATTAACACTCGCCACTCGCCAAATGCGAGTAAATTGCTCCATTTGGCGAGTAAATTTTTGAGCTCTACCTGCCACCTGGCGAGTAAATATTTGCACCAAATTAGTTATGTTTATCAGTCATCTTCCACGGATTTCTGATACTCCTCCCGCCTGCATGCAGCGTACACAAACGTACGCGAAACGTGAACGCTGCATCTAACGTCATTTCCACCTATCCCATTCAATCAGTTTATCAAGTTAGCCGTTAGCTTCGTGTTAAAACTAGCGGTGAAATGTGGCGGTTTTTAACTGGAGTCAGCCAGCCTTCCAAAAGAAAACTCGTCGAACTGGAAGAAAAACCACCAGGACCAGTGGCAACCAGAAGATTTTGTGAAAAGTGGCGAAATGGAGACGGCGGAGTCGTGAGACACTGGCTACATTATGATGGCCACGTAGCGTTGCTGCCTTTCACAGACAACTGGCCCTCGGCATTCTTCAAATATCCA
>SSNQ01000521.1:688200-708312 GCA_006942095.1 Nothobranchius kuhntae
ACAGTTCTCCACACCTTCATCTCCTCACGCTTAGACTACTGTAACTCTCTTTTCACGTGTCTGAGCAGAACCTCCCTGAACCGTCTACAGGTGGTTCAGAACGCCTGTGCTCGGCTTCTGACCAAGTCCTCCAAACACACCCACATCACCCCGCTTCTCCTCCAGCTTCACTGGCTGCCAGTCAACTTCAGGGTTCATTTCAAGATCCTGGTTCTGGTCTATAGGGCCTTACATGGACAAGCACCATCTTACATTGGTGATCTTCTTAGTCCCTACACCCCCAGCAGGTCCCTGAGGTCCAGTGATCAAAGCCTACTGGTTGTGCAGCACCAGGCTAAAGGTCAAAGGTGACAGATCATCTGCTGCTGTGGCCCCCAGACTCTGGACCTCTCTCCCCCTGAGCCTGAGACCAGTGGACTCAGTGGTCTCCTTTAAAAAGCAGCTGAAGACTCACTTGTTCAAGCTGGCTTTTGTATGACCTTCTTCACCTCTCTCTCTTTATTCTGCTCTCCCCACCTATTCCACCTTCCTCAGGATCCACTGATTTCCCTCTTTCCTGTTCACTCTCTCTCTTTCTTAACATTTTTTTAATCACAATTGTCTATTTTTGTTCATTTTAAATATATATTTTAAACATTTTCTAAATGTTTTTTTATATTTTTACATTTTTTGCTTTTGTGAAGCGCCTCATGGTTTTTATCTTGAGAGGCGCTATAGAAATGATACTTTCTTCTTCTTCTTCCTCAAAACTGTGTGCAAAACATTTGAGTTGGATTGTTTAGGGGCCATTTGTGCATTTTACGTAGCAGACAGGGGGAGGGGCAACACAGATCTGTACCTGTACAGGTGACATAAACCAGACTGAAGACTAAACAAAAGCTGCTGAGTGAAAACGTGCCCTGCAGGCATCACTGACAGCAGGGAGACATGTTGCACGGATGAATACAAAAGTCCACGTTCTGAAATGTGATGTGGGTTTGTTTGTGAATCAATCACACAGCTTTGCCCTCTGGGTCATGTGACCGAACGTTCCTCCCATACAAACCATGCAAAGATACCCAAGAAAGATGTCAAAAGGCTGAATCTTCTGGAGATGGCTCACCGGTGGTTAGATGAGCCTTCTCCAGAGCACGGTCCAAACATGTTCCAATAGACTTTACATCCCTCTCCCAAGTCTTTTTCTCTGGTGAATTATGTTGCCGTGGTAACCACCGTAACGTTTGGTAAGGGGTTAATTTTAAGAAATTGTCAAAAAATATACAAAGGTATTCAATAAAATGTGATATTCCATGAAAATATGGATTATCAATATTATTGAACCTAATATTGGATTGATGATGAAGTGAGGTGTGTTGGGTGATGCCAGGTAACCGACACAGAGGCAAAAATATAGTTAATAAAATCTATTTATTACCATATTTCTATGACTAGTGATTATACAAGGTGAATGATTATAAATGATTGATTAAGGTAATACCACTGATGCAATAATCCAACTGGAAAGAAACATGAAAGATGCTGTTAAAAGTCTAATTTAGTGTCTGAGAAAGGATGTGGTGTCTGGCTTTATAAAAATAATCCGGTGTTTAGTTAGGATTAACCCATCCAACCCTTGTTATGGGAGGTCTGGGTGATCCGGCTGTCCGGCGAAGACGCCTCGACACGGCTGTCGGATGGAACAAGACTTCTGGTACCCAAAGGTCGTAGCTCCCTTTAGAATACGAATCAGCTGGTCAGAGACACCTCCCTGGGGTCTGCTGGAAGCTGGCGGGTCGTCCCACGTCGTAAATTGTTTTGCAGATGAAAACAAATTATGTTTGATACTGAACAAGGTTAGTTCTGCCAGAACTACTCTGGGTACCCCGCCTCTCCATCCCCTGATGAGTCGTTGTGTTGGTTAGACACAGGAAGGTGTGACCTAGACTGAAGCTGCTTAGGATTGAGATCCAAAGCTGCATTATAGGTGCTGGAAAGGTCAAATCTAAGCCCCTCCCCTATTTAAAGTGGGGTTTTTTTCACGTTTGACATAGAAAGCATCTTTTACTCATCTCTCAAACCATCTTTCCTCTCTGTCCAGAATGTGTACTTCGTCGTCTTCAACAGTGTGTCCCTTGTGCTTCAGGTGTAGGTGGACTGAAGAGGTGGCTCTCCTGTGTTGTGCCATGCTCTTGTGTAATTGTTGCTTAGCTTCCTGAATGCCAACGACTCATCAGGGGATGGAAGCGGGGTACTCGAGTAGTTTTGGCGTGTTAAACAACAACAGACAGCTAGTTTTTAAGCTTGACTCTCCCGTACTCCAGTCAGAACCGACGAAGCTCCTCGAATGAGAAGCGAAACGTCTCCAAGAAACCAAAGAAGTCCAGTTGCCTTCATTTGAACCCTTTGGATTACCGTGACCTGATGACTGAGAAATTTCACCAGCACACTGAAAAGTTTCTTTTCTACATTTCCTCCACCAACATGACCTCACCACAGCCCCTCCCCAGTGCAACCTTGGCTTGGTTTCCGCTGTAGGACCAACACGCGATGAGGTGCTGCTTGTGTGTGCTTCATTATTGACTAAACTGGTGGTGAAACACTGGACCACGCTGCACGCGTCAGCGGGGAGCTCTGTCGGCACACATTTAGGTAAATTTGGCTTCCTGCAGCTAAATCAAACAGCTGCTGTGCAACGTGATGCAGGAAGTGACCGAGAGACTTCCTTTCCATCCTGTTTCACCTTGTTCCCGTCTGGATTTTAGCTAAGCATCAGTTTTACGCTGGTCCGCTAAAACCATCCTCTCCCTTTACATCCTTCATACCCCAGAACGGAGCCCCTCTCAGTACCACAGCCACGGTGTTCTCCATCTAAAGTGTTTTTTGTGTTGGTGAAAGAGTCTCTTCAGCACAAACACACAGGTTTGGAGTGCACTGAGTGATGCTGGTGATGCAATCTTGGTATCAAAGTATCGGGCCAGATTTTAAACCTCAAGCAGGCCAGTTTTATTCAGCGGTAGGCAGCCTTGCAGGGTTTTTAATAATCTACATTCAGATGTCCTCTAAATGCAGGGAAGGACAGGAAAGGGAAGCAGGGGAAGTGGAAGTTTAGAGATGGGATGAATATAGAAGATGAGGAAGTGTGGGAAGATGGGAAGAGAAAGAGGACAAAAAGGTGACTGACGAGGATCTCCTTTGAAACTATTTTTGCCCGTCGTTCCCATTAAACTCGGGCTCTCGGCCTCTTTTCTGTCTCGTACAATCACACTCCATCCTTCATGCCTCCCCCTCTCTCTGTTTATTAGTCATCCGTCAGATTCAGACATGTAGATGGAACAAAACTCATCTCTGTTATTTATTCGGCTGTTTTTGCCGGTGTTCACTCCTTTTCGGCGCCGGCATCCATTTGTCAGACACCTCTGCGTCTTTAAAATGAATCCATTTGCCTCTGAGCTGCTCCATTTCAGCATCTCTTTATTGTGCACAGATGCAGTTTGGCAACAAATGCTGAAAGATGAAATGAACACTGGTGTCATAATGACTCAGTGGGTTCAGCTACACTCCTGCTACATCCAATCAGAACCAAGACGTCCTCCCCATCCCCATCCCTTCCTCTGCTGCTGCTAAGAGGGTGGGAAGATGTGCCCTTCAACGTGACAACATACTGCTTTTTGGCATCTTTAGTCATTTATTAGAACACACATGTTTTTGCTAGTGTCTGTATTGCTGCAAAACTCTTTTTCAAATGCAAACATAAATGTCTACCGCACCAGGTGTATTAATAAACACGTTTAATAACAGCTGACCCAAGTGCTGCACAGTAAGGAACAGCGATGCTCCACAATAAAAGACAGAAATCAACAGCCAACAGATGAGATGAAAACATGTTAAAAGGTTCACAACAACAGTGGTAAGCAGGGGCGGATTTAGGACTGAAGAAGATCCGGGGCTTAACACACGTGCGCACACACTAGTCAACATTATATATATTACAAATCACAAATATTTTCAAATAAGACTCACAAACCTGAGTCAACACCAGTCTCATCAAAGCTGGGGTTCTGTCACCGTACTTTTGGTCTAAAAAACGTCCTTATGTCCATCTTCACTCATGCGTTTCAGGCAGAGAGTGTAGAAGAAGCCGGCTGCTGAAGGGCTTCTTCTTCAGTGGTGGAGGCTCAGGCAGGCTGTATACAAACTACTGCCAGCTGCTCCCTCTCTGTTGGACTTTGGTACTGCATGCCACTTCCACGTTTTAGATCTGGGGCTTATCATAAAACATTCGGGGCTTGAGCCCAGGTAGCCGGGCATAACGCCGCCCCTGGTGGTAAGACAAAAAAGTAAATAAATAAAACACAATACTAAAAAGATAAAACAGTGAAAACACCACGGAACAAAACACAAATGAAAACCAGTCCAAAGACGGTAAAACCAGGTCATTAACCAAAAGCTAAGTGACACAGAGGCCTCAGCTCCGACTTCAACCGACCCAGCAACACATTCTCACACCCAAGGCGTCAAAATATAACGCGTGACCAAGCGTCAATATTTGATGAATCGGGACGCCCCAGCGCGTCAGGAGACGATGATCAGGGACACGCCGGGTCACGTAGCATACGTATACATAGTTATACATATGCGCTGTATAACATACGAAAGATCAGACCATACCTAACACAACATGCCACCCAGCTCCTGGTGCAATCTACTGTCATCTCCCGCCTCGATTACTGCAACGCCCTTCTAACTGGTCTTCCAGGCTGTACTGTGAGACCTCTTCAAACGGTCCAGAACGCAGCGGCGCGTCTGGTCTTCAATCAGCCAAAAAGAGCACACGTCACCCCTCTGTTCATTGAGCTCCACTGGCTACCGCTAGCAGCACGCATCAAATTCAAATTGCTAACACTAGCATACAAAGTCCGAGATGGTACGGCTCCCATCTACCTGAATCCTCTTGCAAAGGCTTACGTCTCGGCCCGGCCGCTCCGGTCATCACAGGATCGTCGGCTAGCAGTGCCTACACCACGCTCAGGACAATCCAGACTCTTCTCATGCATCGTTCCACAAATGTGGAATGACCTTCCAAGCACTACCAGAACAGCGGCTTCCTTTTCAATTTTCAAGAAACTCCTGAAGACCCTGCTCTTCAGAGAGCATCTTCCTAACTAGCACCCGTCCCCCCTCTACTGTCCACTCCTTGTTCCCTCCTCTCCATGACTGAATATCAATGTTGTTATTGTTGTTGTTATTGTTGTTGTTAGCCTCAAGGGCAACATGCCGATTATCACTTGTAAGTCGCTTTGGACAAAAGCGTCTGCTAAATACATAAACATAAACGTAACATCCCAGAGCGTCGGTGTTCTGCGCTGGTGGTGAGACGGACATTAGAACTACTTGTGAACTACTTAACCTTCCCCTCACCCCAATCCTAACCTTGAGGTCACAGTTTATGGACCTTCAGGTTAGGATTGGGGTGAGGGGAAGGTTAAATAGTCTCATAATGACCGTGTGACCCATGAGCCACGTGACCCGGCGTGTCCCTGATCGTCGTCTCCTGACGCGCTGGGGTATCCCAATTCGTCATAAATTGACGCTTGGTCACACGCGTCATATTTTGATGCCTTGGGTGTGAGAATGTGTTGGACCCAGAGTCGGGGCCTGTCCCACATGCAGGGGGAGTGCACTACAGAGTCTGGTGCAGCGGATGAGAACGCTCGCTCCCCACGAGATTTGTAGTGCATCTTCAGGATGCACAGGAGTAGATGATCTGCTGATCCCAGGGATCTGGAAGGGAGGCTTTAGAGAGATAAGTGGCAGTTGGGCCTGAACTGAATCCGGTGTAAACAGGCGAGGATGGGAGTAATGTGAGAGCATCTGGAGGCGTTTGTGAGGAATCTAGCTGCAAAGTCTTAGTTTTAATGTAAGTCTCTGTAGAGAGACTGTGACAGTGGACAGGCGCTCTAAGCATTATTAGAAAATAAATAGCATCTAAAGGAAAAGTTTAAATGTTGAAAAAAAAAAATAGATTATTTCAAAAGTGGTCCAGTAAATCTAACCCCATTGTGCTCTCGATGTCGCCTGAATTTAGTTTGATTATTTTATTTATTTCATGATTTGTATTATTTTTTATCATCATGGTTCTGGTGAGTGAATAAACTATAAAAAAAATATAATCTACTTCTGTCAGCAGCGTTTCACAAAACAACCTCCAGAACTTACTTTTCATTTTTCACAGCAGCAGCTCAGCAGGCCTCGCCTCTGTCAGTACACCCCAAAGCAGCTGTGGCTGCATCATAGCTCATCATCACCAGGGTGCGAATGGGTGAATGACTGATTGTGTTGTGAAGTGCCTTGGGGGGTTGTAGAAGGAAAACAGACCATTTACCAACAAAACTCTCCAAAAAAGACGGAGTCCTTTGAAATGGGTAATTAATACTGATAAAACTAAACAAATGGTCATTATTAATAAGCTATTTTATAAAGCTTCAGAGCTTTGGTCGTGTTTATGAGACTCTTATTTTGAAGGATTAAAAGAAGTTGTGTGTTCCAGAAGTGTTAAAAATGGACTTTTTTCTTGATATTTCGCCTCTAATCTCGACACCAAAGCTGGTTTTAACGTGTTTCTCTCCCGACGGGGTCTCCGGTGCTTCTCCTTTGTTCTTGCTGCGTTTGTCATCTTCACTCATTCTGGTGAAAGAAGATTTTTTATCAAAATTTAAATCAATTATAAATAAAAACTTCATTTATTTATAGAAATCTAAATGTCTTTAAAGTTTCCATGGTGATGGGTTTGGCTGACAGTGACATTACCACTGCAGTTTGAGAAAAACCTGGTCATTAACTGTTAACATCCTCCCTGGTTCCGATGGAGAACCATCTCCAGATTTTAGTGAAACTTTCAGAAAGTCTTCAACAGATCCACACCTGATTAACCGTCCGAGTCAATCCAGTTCCAGACAGCAGCCGCAGCCAATCTTATCTACACAAAATGGTCCATAACTCCTTCACATTTCCAGATATTGAGCTATAATTGGGTGTGGATGTGGCTGAGGTTCATATCCATCACTTACCAACAGATTGCATGAGACTGTGCGGTTTCTTTTTGTAGAATTTACTAAAAAGCTTAAACTCAGTTTTTTTTAAAGTTTTGTCAGTGAACTTGAATTAATCTGCATTGATCTTCTGGAAAATTAAATTGTATTTGTTCTTTGTTTTTGTTTCAGGCGTCGTAAAGGAATACGTCTCACTGCAGATGCTGCGAAGGTAAGAGCTTCATCTTAGAGTCTGCCGATTGTCTAAGAGCTCAAATCTAAACGGCGGAGGAAAACAAAATCACAACTGCTTGTCTGAACATAGAAAAGCCTCGTGTTTGTAATAAAACAGTCGGGTAGAATGTAGCGCCGGGCTACATGCTAACAGCTGGAGCTAAACCATCGTCTGATCAGGTGGACGGAAGCAGGAAACGGGACTGCGCCTGGTGATCTGATCAGATTCTGTAAAACTGCTGTTCAGTCTCACTTAGGTCAGGGCAGATGAAGGTCATCTGAGTTTATCTGACAGTAAAATGTGATTTTAAGTGTAATCTATAGCTGAAGCGTTGCCAGCTTCTGTTGCTGATCTGGGTCTTTATTCATAAATATTTTTCAGAGGTGTTTTGTTTAAATCTGGTAAAGGAGGAACCGTTTCTGTAACGGCGTGTAGAAGATGGCTGTTATCGAACTGATAATGTTGAACCTGTCATCCCATAAAGACGTTTACTCTTTTTGTTACCACACAGTTCTGTCAGCCTATTGATTTATCGATCCGCATCCTCGGCTCCCGTGATGCGGCGTTTACGGTCAGCGCTGCAGCTTGGGTTGGATGGAGTCTGATTGGTGTGCTGAGTCATGGTTGGATTTGGATTTTAAACAGGATTACTGCTCATGTTCAACCCTTCTTTGGCTCTTTTTCTCTTTGCTCTTTTCTTTTCAAATATTCGTCTTTCATGTTTCAGCATCTTTGTGTTGGACTTCCTGGGTTTGGTCTAAAACCAATCAGGTGTGCCGAACAAGCTTTTTAATTTGGTTTCAATTAGGGATGGTACCTCTAACATTTGAATCGATCCGGTACTAATTCCCGGTACCTAGGAATCGATACCGGTACTTAACGGTACCAATTTTAGACTCTTTTGAGTGTTTAATATTTTAATTCTCTTTTATAAATAAATATGTAATTTTCTCAATTTATAACCATATTTGATGAATATCACGATAAATAACATACAACTGTTTGTATTTTAACATTGTCCTTGTAGTTTTATAAGCTGATAATTAAACTGAAGCAAACATCTTTACTGTGAACTAAATTTACTGTGTATCTTCATTCCTTTTGCCGTCTTTTTTCATTTGATTTTTCCTACTGGGAAGCTAGAATTTCCGAGGAGAAAGCGAACGCACCATTAGCTGATAACAACGGTGGCAATGGAAGCTAACATATCAAGCTAACGTTATCTTAAACAGTTTATTTAGCTGCTGGAGCAGATTAAAACGATGCCTCACACTTAGATCGTTGTCGCTGGTTTCATCATCACCCAGTTACTCATCACATTTAGTGAAGTGGACCCAAGCTTTAGCGTGCGTTCTTTCTACCATGCTGCTCTGTTTACAACTGGCTCGCAGCGACCGACGACATAACGCTCTTGCGCATGCGCAGCTGTCTAGGCAAGTTCTCATTATGAAGGACGGGTACTGAAACGAGGCACCGTTTCAAATGACGTGAATCGGTGCTCAGTCGGTACTGTGGATTTCGGTCGGTACCTTAAAAAGTACCGAATTCGGTACCCATCGCTAGTTTCAATATCATTTTCTTGGATTGTTACCATTCACCCTTCTTACACACAATCTGTGAAAGCCTGCTGTTTTCACCAGTAGAGCACCAGGTTACTGCAGCAGATCCGAAACCCTCGTGTGAAAGCAGATTGTTCTGTTTACGTGAACTCAGACGTATCAGCTGCATGTCTCTCTGCTGTTTTAACTGCTGTTTAAACAGCTGCTCTTCCCCCTGTTAGGAAACTAAAAGACTAAATTACTTCACTCTAATTTCTGATTTCTTTCAGTGTTTTAAAGGCACTTTTACGTTTGAATGTATTGTTAACATCTGCCCTGAAGGACGTGTTTTTTATAGTTTATTCCCCTAAAGAAGGCGTGTTTCCCTCTGGGACGGACACGTGCGAGCCTCGTTTCTGATGATGAAAGAGAACGAACGCTGTTCTTAGAACCTGCTCTCTTAACACTAATAGAACCTTCTGCAGTTCATCTTCTCTGTAGCATCTTGGTTCATTAAAAAGCAGGCAGGAAAAGGAGGAAACCAATAATAGACTGAATTAAAACCAACGTCCACGGGTTCTCTAGGGTGAGAAATGCAGAAAACAAGTTCACAGATCAATAAAAACCAAACAAACGCTTTCGCTGCAGCCTAATGTGTTCTGTCTCTACAAGCTCGTAGGATTTTCTTTGACCGGCGGCTTTGTGAGTCACCTGTGCATTTAAAGGTTGTTTTTTATCTTCCTGATAACAACCCAACACCAATCTTAACAGCCCTAAATAAAACACAAGTGATTTTGTCTTTAACACTAAGGGAAGTGAAGGGCCATCGCTTCACGGAGCTTTAGCCTCTACTTCCTGTCTCTAATACATCCTTCAGTCGCATCAGCAGCAGACATGGGTTAGAACATGTCCTTGACATCATTTCTATGCGTTTCCACCAACCTTGTGCTGACCTTGTGTAGTTTGTCTACATGCATGCATGAGCCTTTTATGGTGTGTGTGTGGACATGTGACGTGTGTCTGCATATGCAAATGTGTCCAAGGCTTATGCTTTATGTATGCTAATGCCTCATTTTGTTCAGTGTGGGTTTATATTCCCTCATTTATGCACAGTTTCCTCCATCCTTAGTAAAACAGAGGCTGTGGCGGTGCTCATAAAGACGATGGAGGGAAATATATCAACAGTACAAGCAGGAATACGTGGAGGACGTGATCTGATCGATTGGCAATTTTTTATCATTTCCAGACTTTTCTAAAAAGTGGTGCAAAAAAAAAAAACCTAAATCACCTCAGCCTATAATAAACATNCCTGTTTAGATAAAACCTTTGTTCTGATTGTTAGTTTTAAAACAACAATTGAACGCGGGCTCCAAAGCATGAGCAGAGGCATCAAAGGAAGCCGTGTGTTGCATGAGTATCTTTAT
The DNA here is from genome assembly GCA_006942095.1 of Nothobranchius kuhntae. Taxonomy (NCBI): domain Eukaryota; kingdom Metazoa; phylum Chordata; class Actinopteri; order Cyprinodontiformes; family Nothobranchiidae; genus Nothobranchius; species Nothobranchius kuhntae. The sequence goes on from SSNQ01000521.1 coordinate 698,405, forward strand.
TAAAGATGCCATCAGTGGAGAAAGAGATGAATTAATTCACTGTTAGTGTTGTTAGTTGGAACAGAGGGAGGAAGCCAGAAAACAGATGGATTTTAGGATGCTTCGTTACCCCAATATGTGACTGCCATATTTGGTCGCGGCGCCTTGCGTGCATTCATTTGCTCAAATGGTCTTTATGGCAGTAAAGATGCAAACAGGCATCGCTGAGAGGAAAGAGGCAGTAAGGAAGCAGGAAGCAGACATCCTCAATAAAAAAAAAAAACAAGGAATCAAGGTCATCATCATTTAAACGGTGTCACCACAAATCAACTTTTATTTTGCAGATAAACTAAATAAATGCGTGTCTAATCATGCTGGAGACACGTGCAGTCAGTTTAACATTTTAGTGCATCTTAGTCCATCCATCCATTTTCTTCCGCTTATCCGGAGTCGAGTCACGGGGGCAGCAGCCCAAGTCGAGAGGCCCAGACTTCCCGCTCCCCAGCCACTTGGGCCAGCTATTCCAGCGGAATCCCAAGGCGTTCCCTGGCCAGCCTAAAGACGTAGTCCCTCCAGCGTCTCCTGGGTCTTCCTTTAGGTCTCCTCCCGTTTGGACGGGCCCAGAAAACCTCACCAGGGAGGTATCCAGGAGATATCCTAACTAGATGCCTGAGCCACCTCAACTGGCTCCTCTCGATGTGGAGGAGCAGCGAATCTACTCCGAGCCCCTCCCGGATGACCGAGCTTCTCACTCTATCTTTAAGGGAGAGCCCAGCCACCCTGTGGAGAAAACTCATTTCAGCTGCTTGTATCTGTGATCTTGTTCTCTCGGTCACTACCCAAAGCTCGTGACCATAAGTGAGGGTAGAAACGTAGATCAACCGGTAACCTTCCTTCCTCCGGCTCTCGGAGGGTGCAGACGCTTTTTTCCTCCTCTCCTCCATATCTTATCCTCAATGCCCTAACGAGCTGTCGAGGAATACTGGCCTGATCCCAGAGCTCAGAGATGGGTTGCACCGCGCTGTGAATTCACAGACTCACATAATTGTCGAGATGAATCGTAAGCTTGGAACTTTGGTGGAGATTCATTCATTGGCACAAAAGATGGATGCCATCAAGGAGAGAGTGGACGAATCAGCACGGATTGGGATAGTTTAATGTCCATTGTTGGGATTTTGTGAGGTTGAGGACCAGCAAACTGTAAGACAGAGAGGAAATTATCTCTGTCCGGCCCCAAAACAATTTCTAATCTGAATCTGGTGCCCTTGAGCCTACAAGGCTCCAACGAAAACTCCCCCCTCAGAAGATATGTGGAATGTGCTGTCGCTATGGCAACTCAACTCTGTCTCCTATCCCAGCCTGGGCGGGACTGCGGGAAGGCCGCTGAAGCGTTCCAGGGTGACTGCAACCCTCCAACCCTCAATGCTCCTCCCCCTATCCACACTGAGGTGACATGTGCTGCTGGTAGTGGCTGCAGGAACTGAAGTGGGGGTAGTCCCAACCCACCACCCCACCTAGTGGACACTTATGTTGTGTTGTCTGAGGTCTGTTGCATGTCTAATGTAAATTTTCTGGCCTAAAACTGTCCGTGTCAGGCACTGCATTTGAACTTAAATCTGCCATTGCTATTGGCTAAGAGGTATATGATGTTAGCTGGTACATTATGATGTCACAATGGGTGTGTGTGTGTGTGTGTGTGTGTGTGTGTGTGTGTGTGTGTGTGTGAGGAGGGCATATTTGAAATCATAATTATTCATTTTAAGTTGGAAAATGCATTAACTTAATTTCTCAGATTCAAATGAAAATACAGGACATGAAACATTACAGTTCATCAAAATAAGAGCCTGTCGTCTTTCTGCAGAGTGTGAGCCTGTAAAACTACTTTCATTACCTTCTCAGTGGCCTAGTGGTAGAGTCCCCCCTGTGACGGGGAGATCAGGGTTGAAATTTTGGTCAGGTCTTACCAAAGACCTTAAAAAGTGGGACCCGTTACCTCCCCGCTCAGCTTTAAGGGTTTGGGACTGCAGGGTTAAACCACCAAATAGTTCCCGAGCGCAACCACAGCTGCAGCTCACTACTCCCCACGGGGATGAGTCACGCAGAGATGATTTTCACCAGCGTGTGAGGATGGCTGTGGGACTTTACCTTTAATCACTCAAATCAATATAAACCATGATTACAATGTCTTTAATCAGACTAATCTGGGGTACGAATCAAAGATACTTTACAAACATGTGATTGGTTGTGTGGAAGGAGAGAAGAGCCAGGAAAACACAGCGATGATGAATGTGCTCCTAACACGCGATTGAAATAAAACCCTCAAGCAGGGAGGAAGTATTTATCAGCCACATGGTTCAACAAAATAAAAGTTGTAGTTTTTATAATCAGGTTGTTATTTATTATATTGCTTTTGTGGTTGTTTGGGTTAGGGTTAGGGTTTGACAGAATTTAAATTCAAATTTTGCACACCTCTGAAACATAGAGGGCATCCATTTTTACCCGCTGGTTTTCTGCCTTAAAGGTGTGGTTCACTGAAGAACATAGGATTATTTCTGATGCTAACGGGTCACTCTGAGTGTTTCCTGCAGGCTGAACATGAAAATAGTCTCCTACACCTATCTCCTGCGTTAGCTTCTGATAGAAAACAGACGGTGAAACTCTAGGATTAGAAGATCCTGACAGATCTACGTCACCCTGTCACTAACATTCATGGACCCACCCATCTGGACTCACGACGGGGAAGGCTGTTGCTGGTTTAGCGTCCAGGAAACAGCAGAGAACGTCTCAGCTAGTAGAAGCTAACTGTTTGCATCAACTCCACCAAACAGCAGAACTCCTCCAGTCTTGTGATATTTGTGTAGATAAAACATAATAATGATAAATGATCCACACCTTTATAGCGCCTTTCAGAGTCCGAGCACTCCAAAGCGCCTTACAGTACATCATTCATCCATTCACACACTGGTGATGATGAGCTACAGTGTAGTCACAGCTGCCCCGGGGTCCACTGAAACCATCGTTGCAGAGCAGAGTCAACGGTAGAGTCGTGTTGCTAGCCAATCAGAGGAGAGACGTCTAAATATCAGGAAATGAGTCTCCTAAACCTGCCGTCTAGCAGACTTGTCCGTGCTGATGTACGATGTACAAGGTACTCATCCCTAGCAGAGACCACTGCACATGCACTGACTAAATGAGGGTTTAACACTGTTAAACCTTCCATTAAATTGAGGATCTTCTGGTGTTTTTTCCTCTTAGGGAGGAGTAAATGTTTTTACTTTTACTTTAATGTCTCATTTGATTTATTTATCCACTATTTCATCATCACTTCAGCTTATTAGATCTCCATGAAACGAGAGCTGCCAGCAAAGGCATGAGCACATGCTACCTAGTTACATAATGAAGGTAGGGAAATTCAAATGAAAACATGGAAAGTAAAAACTGTTTTGCTGCTGTTGAAACAGAAACATGATATCATATATAATGCATGAACGACTCATTTTAAAATGACTACATGACTCACAAATCAACCGAATGTGCAGATTAAGGAACACCAGGAATCACGGTTTGTGTGTTATTTTTGTTTTCTTTGCTCTTTCAGATCATTTAGACCCCAAATGTTTAGGTGTAAGTTATTTTATGATTACTTTTCTTGCTCTAAATGCCCAAATTGGCTGTTTTTTCTGACCAAAGATTTGTTTTCCATGAGATTTTTCTAAGACGTGGGCTCCCCGCAGGATGAAGGTGTCATTTTTTAACTTAAAAGAAAACTTGAAGCCCGCTCTCTCTCCGCCGAACAGTTGATTCTGTTCCAGCGAGACGTCTCTGAGCTGTGCGTTTGAATGGATTCCAGTGGAGTTAAGTTTGTCCCTCAGGTTTGTTGTGTTGTGGCCTTTGAAGATTTCTCAGCCTCAGCCGATCCCCGCTGAGGCTGCGCTTCCGACGCAGCCGGGTGGCAGATGGTTGGTGCTCCTGTTGGAGAGGAGAGTCTTTTCATTTATTATTTTTTGCTGCCATTTTTAACATTTCATTCTGTGATTTAAAATCTAAACCTGTGTGCAAAATGATAGAAACACAAATTCAGTCATTTGGTTTGGACCGGATCCAGCAGCTGTTTATAAACCGCAAGCTCACAAGTGGAGTTTTCAGTCTTTCTGCTCATGTTGGAACGCTCAGCGAAAGCGCGACGGTGCGTGATGGTTTTAGCTTCGTCTCTGGACTGTTTAGACTCGGGCTCATCTTTGAGTCAAGCAGGTGGAGGTACTTAAAGGTGGAATATGGAACACGAACGCCAAACAACATCTAGTGTTTGGAGGTTGTAGTTGCAACAATAGAACGAGGTTTCCAGCCGCCGGGTCGGGATACCAGGTTCTCTGCCGATACGGGTCCATCTGTTGTAGGCTTCACCCAAACTCTGGTTTGAGGTCTTTCATGGTCGCTCCTCTTCTGAGAAGGACAACGTCTTCCGGGCTCAGAAGCAGCTGCTTGACTTGCTGAGTCCGCCATTTTCCACAGGGCCAGCCTCGCTGTGGTGCCCTCTACTGGCTGGTAGATAGATAAACCCAGTGTTGTGACTGTCAAAATAAATATTTGATTATTTTTAAACAAAATGTAGCTTTTAAAGTAAATGCTGTAGCTTAAATCTGCACATCTTTAAACACCCATGGAGGTAAAATAATTATAGCTTTTTACTCAATAGCTCCATATTCAACCTTTAATTGTTTTCTTTAGAAAGAGGATGTGTCTTCTTTAAAGGGGCATTATGGAAGTTTGACAGCCAAAACATGTATAGAAATAATAAATGTCTTCATACATTCTCCTGCAATGTCCTGGTCCTGTAGAATGAGCCCTGGCATTTTTACTGTGATTGCCTGTTTTTCTGTAAAATCACAGAAAAAGAGAGATGCTCGGGTCGAGCAGGCTGCTTCATGCGCGTTCACGCTCAGGCATCGCCCGTAGCATTTGCTATCCGTAGCTTTAGCAGCAGAGAGAGAGGCAGTGCCACTTTGTCGCTGTTCCTAACGCCTAGTGACAAAGCTAGCTACATTTCTGAGGACCCTTAGCTACTTTCTGTAGAACTTTCTTCTAGATATTTCCTGCAAATTAGCAACAAAATAGCCATTTTCACTCCGAACCGTTCTTTGGTTTGACGTTGTTTCAGCTGTCATCAAGGATATAAAAGCTACAGATACTGTGGATGTTACTAGAGTGTACTTCACCTAGTAAGATGTCTGACTCCCATGTGGAAGACCTGGGTTTGATTCTGGATGTGAACATAGTTTATTTAGAGTTTCTTTTTTACATTAATGGTATATTTTTTACAGTAAGATGCCCAAATTTTTATTTGAGACTCGCCGAACGGCATTGAATTCACAGATAAAAAGATGTGGGTTCAACTTTCATTTTGGAACAATTTTTCAAGCAAGGGAAGGGAATGATCTCAGCATGCAGGAGGACTGACCCATCATAAACCTTTGTCGGCTGTGCTGAAGAGAAAGCTACAGAACCACATTATTTAATTAATTAGCTGTGTGTTCTCCTGTCCTCTGTCCTCCGGGCCACACACACACACACACACACACACACACTGTTTCAGATGTTCTTTTCGTTAAGGAGTGTGCACGTACAGCATGCGCGCCTCGTGCACGAGCCTACTATTGAAGCTGCCATTACGCTTTTGGCCTGAGGGGGCAATCACGAACATAAAAATTCTAAAGTCCTTAAAGTCCCTTTATTAGTGCATGGTGGACTGTCCCATCGACTGACATCTACAGCGTTGAGTACGTCACGTTCTTCGTTGTCCAATAGCATGTGGAGACTTTGAAAGACAACCACCTGTTTAGACGTGCTGGTGAGATCCAATCCAGTAAACTGCTCTGAGGCTAATGCTAAATAAATAAGTTGAGTATTACATTGTTCGTTATTTATTTTAAGTCTGGATGTCTGAAGATGAAAACATGTTTATATCTGTACTTCCTGTACAGAACTCACTGACCCGTTCTGATCATTCTCTTCAGCTGGACTCACCGTGTCAAAGTGAGCATCCTGTCACTCGTCTCTGCTTCTACTTCCTGTCACCCCGTTAGGTCTGTCCCCGTCTCGTTGGTCACTGACGCTCTGTTTGGCGGTGTGTTGCTTCAGCTGTCACAGCGTTTTGTTTTCTTTTATCTGTTAGACGACAAGTTTCCTGTCAGTGTGTGAGAATATGGAAGCCTCAGGCCAACGTGGTGTTGCATCCAAATCCCAGAGGCTTGTGTTGATTTCAGATAAGCTTCCTGTTTTTGTTTGACATTCTGTTTTGTCATATCCTGTAACATTATCTAGGTTTAACGTCAAAACCGAGTAAAAGAATTAAATGACCTCTTTCTGATAGCTCAAGGGCACGCGAGCATCTGGGTGAAATCTTAGGAAACTCTGGAATTAACCATTAGGACTTCAGTAACAGCAGATTGTTGTTTAGAGTCAATGCAATAAACGATGGCTGCCGCATGTTGAAAAGCACAGAAATGGATTTCAATCACTCATTTTTGCAGATGTTGAACTAATTTGCTGTGGTTCAACATCCGAGGGAAAAAAGACACCTGTTTCTGAGTTGTACTTATTTGTGTGACACTGCATAAGATGTTGGTTTAAAAATGTAAGCCCAACAACTCCTCAGGTGCACTGCAAAGCCTCGTTCATCTTGTTGTCGAATAAAGGAAGCCGGGGAGGTCAAATGTCATGTCCGAAACAATGAATGCAAAACAACGGGGCTTTTTCTAATCCCGGTTGTTATGTGCCATGGATTTCACATATGATGTCCGTGAATTTTAACACCAAGAAAACGCTAATTTTCTAATGGGGGGAGACATTATGTTAGGTTTTGTGTGAAAATAAGTCCAGGACTACAAATGCACTTCTCCAAAGTGACGTCAACGAACCAGACACGGAGAAAAACTGCGGGAAAATGGCTGTAAGTTCAGCAAACATCAAATCCTTCTTTCGGGAGGAAAGAACCACCCAACAGGCTATGTGGTAAGTAGCAGCTATGCTAGGGGAGAGGAGATACTGTGGTGACGTCATATATGCTATGTACCGACGTTCGATTGTAGTTCTGCTAATTACAAACTTTTATGAGGGCGTAGAGCAAAGCTAATTAGAAAATATCTCTTTTAGCCCATTGACTGGCATTGTAGTAATTAAAACACATTAATTATGACCAATAAAATGTGATTATTCTATATAAATATGAAATATCAATCTGATTGATCTTTGAATGTTTAATCAGAAGATTCCAGGGTTCTTTACTTCTTTAGGGACCATAAACACACTTCGTATTAATTCAGACAGAGTCAGTATGTAGTTTATAAAATGAATTTAATTATTTTCCTAAACTAACAATTTATACATGACAAGATATGAATAATAAGATGTGGTGTGGTGGATGTGAGGTGTTGTGATGGAAGCTAGATGTTGTAGCAGCCGTTCTTTGTTTCTGAGAGAAATTGTGAAATCTGGGTGTAAAATAATTTGTTGTTTGTTATAAACTAGAGAGTTGTTTTTCAAAAACACCATCAGATGCAATCTGTCGTGCCAAGTCTACGCAGCTTGGTGTGGAGGTTCTCGTTCGATCCGGGGGCTCTTGCGGGGGTCTTGTGGGAGTGAACCTCTGATCCTCTGATATCAGGAACCCGTAGCCAGTTCCGATAGGATCCATCCAGTCTGAGATCCCTCGAGGTGAAGGCTGGAAGCTGGAATGACAGTATTTCCAGTGTGCCCCAGGCATTAGGTTCCCTATAAATTGAGTTGGCCTTAGTAATGCTAAAAACAAAATAATTTGGCTGAGCTACAGCTAACACTAGGATGAACTACTGCTTTGTTAATAATTAATTAAATGTAAGCCAGCTAACCCTAGGCTGAGCTACAGCTAACGCTAGGCTGAGCTACAGCTAACACCGGGCTGAGCTACAGCTAACACCAGGCTGAACTACAGCTAACCCTAGGCTGAACTACAGCTAATGCCAGGCTGAGCTACAGCTAACGTTAAGTTGAGCTACAGCCAACGCCAGGCTGAACTAACGCTAACGCCAGGCTGAGCTACAGCTAACCCTAGGCTGAACTACAGCTAACGCCGTGCTGAGCTACAACTAACGCTAAGTTGAGCTACAGCTAATGCCAGGCTGAGCTGATAAAAGTACTTTCAACTTGGGAATATGGCTTCATGTCACACAATTGTGGAGCTAAATTTCCTGGTGAAGTTAGTCGAAAATGTCACATGTAGATAACAAAAAAATAAAAATACACAACTTTGATAGTTTTATGTCATTTTGAACTAAGAGCATCATTTTATCCATGCAAACAAGAAGCGGAAGTCAGAGCAGCGTATATTGAACCAACTTTTCTCTAATGGACATCCCTGCTGCCTTAAAGTGTCCCTCACAACCAATAATTGATGCCTAAATGTAATTAAATTAAAACCTGGTTCAAATGTATCTCTGCAATCCACAACAAACACGATGAAAATTAGTGCTTCACTGAATCTAACAGTGATAATAGTAATCGTTACATCACTTTCTGTCATTAGAGGTGAGCTTTTAGCCTTTGGTGAACACTCATTACCCATTTCATCTCCCTCTGTGCCCACCACACACACACACACACACACACACACACACACACACACACACACACACACACACACACATGCTGCAGCAGGTATGTGGAGGATTCCTCCCTCAGCCTTTAATTGCATTCCCCTGGGCCCGGCTCACCTTCCCTGGTGAGTCAACAATCCTCTTTGTGCCTTTGATCGTAACGGATCTTATTAACTACCATGACAACCACGGGGACTCGGGGTGCAGTGGTGCTGTTGGGCCAAATGTTGTTGGGCACAAATAAAGGGGCAGGACTGGTGCCCACATGCGCTGCAGGGAGGTTTTGGATTAAAGCGGATTTGGACTCACAATGCTGCACTAAACATTATCTGTGAACTGATTGTAATGAGCTCAGTAAGTTTTTCCCTACCATGAACAATGGTTTGATTTGTAGAAAAGGACTTGGCAGCAGTTTAATGAATATAAACAAAAGTCCTGCTGCTCAGGGAGTTTGAAACTTTTCTAACTCTGATTCTGTGATCATGAGCAGGAGCTGCTGCTTTGCAGGTGAGCATGATTATCCTGAAACGAACGCTGCTTTTCTGTGGCGTGTTCATTTTTACTTGTATTGATGCAGATATTCAGCTTTGTTCACGAGAACAGTTCAGCACACTGCCAGTCCCAAAGCATTAACACCATTCCCTTATACCAACCATTTGACAGAGATGGAGCTCAAATATGAGGTTTTAACAGAATCTCATCCACAACACTTGGTGATGTTTTTAACCCTTAGTTGACCAGCACGGTCCCAATCCAAGTGTGCAGAGTGAACATACGTGGACATGAATGTTTGTTTTACCAGTTCACAAGTGTGTGCAAGTGGAGCAGAAAGCAACATGATCTGCGTAAAGGAACGTTGGTGACTAAAGTGCAAACGGACTCCCCAGAGAATTTCATGATGGTGTGGAAGATATTTCAAACTGTTAATGGTTTCTCTCAAACTCACTGTGACTCGGTTGTTTCTCAGCATGGAAGTGTCTTAGTTTAGGACTCTGGCATGAAAGGTGGCAGGAGATGAGATGGCAGACAACGTGCATCCCTTTAAGGAATGATAGTATGTTTATGTTTATGTTTATTTATTTAGCAGACGCTTTTATCCAAAGCGACTTACAATTTATAACCTATAGGGCATGTTGTGATCTGTGGGAGAAACCGGAGTACCCGGAGGAAACCCACGCATGCATGGGGAGAACACGCAACTCCACGCAGAAAGGCCGCAGCCGAGTTTCGAACCTGCAACCTTCGTGCTGCGAGGCAACAGTGCTAACCACTGCGCCACCATGCAGCCCAATAGTACTT
>SSNQ01000521.1:717936-735254 GCA_006942095.1 Nothobranchius kuhntae
GAAAAGCCAAGTCATAAAAGTAGGTTTTTAAACGAGATTTAAAAACAGGCATAGAGGATGCCAGCCTAACTGTAATGGGCCATTGTCGGTACAGGATCTGCTCGGGTGCAAGATCGGCTCGGGGTCCGTCGACTGCCGATGACGTCAAAGTAGTTGATTGGCTGAACATGAACCTTACGGGAGTTACGTAATCACGTTACGTTGGTCCAGGCAAATGTTTCTGTTGGAAAGATGGACAACTTTTACAAAGAAATCCATCATTACCTCTTTGAAAATACACTTTTAGCATAGAGCTGCATGTATATTAGGGCTGACCGATTAACTGCATGTGCAATTAAATTGCGATGTGACAAAAGGAGATTTTCTAATCGCAAAGGCTGCAATTTGGCAGCGAGTGGTTAGCGCAATGCTAATATACATGGAAAAACCCATAGGAATGCTAATGCTAATATCACCGATTACATTCATACAAATTATGAATTAGAAACGTGCCAAATGATTACATTTGGAGTCTAATAAAAAGTAAAACTACCATCAATCAAATAAGTACAGACAGGTATTTTAGTAAAGCCAGAAAACTTTTAACTCCAGAGTTTTGGCTAGCAGCTGAGCGTACCTGAACTACGCATGGACAAGACGTCAAAAACTCTAAACACAAAATACTTCAATAAACGGGACACACTTCTTTCCTGCAAATACAATTTCACAGGTGTTGCTAATACCTATGATCCTTCAAGGGATGTGCTCAAAGAGGAGTTATGAATACAATAAATACCATTATAAACACAAACTTACGTCTTAATAAACATTATTTTAATAACAAAACTGCTCAATTCTTTCCAACAGTATAGATGTGTAGTTTATTTTGTCCGAGCGGGTTTGCCGTACTTTGACGTCATCGACAGTCGAAGGACCCCGAGCCGATCCTGTACCCACACCGTGAGTTCCAGAGCATGGGGGCAGCATGGACCAACGCACGTTCACTTCGTGATTTGTAGGACATCCGGGGAATGCAAAGCAGTAGACGGTCAGCTGACCTCAACATACGAGTAGGTACATAGGGAGTCAGCAGGTCGGACAGATAAGGAGGAGCTAGGACGTGTAGGGCTTTAAAAACGAACATCATGATCTTAAAACGCACACGAACTGTGACGGGGAGCCAGTGAAGACGTTTGACCATAATCTTGAACTTTTGGACAAACATCTCTTCTTTGTTGTCTCCTCCTGCTTTCTTTTTTACTTTCTTCTCTCATCTCGTTCCATTCGTCTCCCTTCAGAGTTCTTTCTGTTTGTTCCCGTTGCTGCTCCTCACTCTCACCTGGTTTTCCTGTTCACTAAACCTGTCCTGTGCTTTGGTCGTGAAGCACGTTGTGACTTGTGTCGGTGAAAAGTGCTGTACAGCTTCTTCTTCTGTCCCCATCACTTCTTCTCCAGAGGGACCAGGAGACACTCCCTCACTTCCAGGATATTTACCAGGATAGAGTTTTATTTCTGTGTGTTCATGTAGCTAAAACCTTTATCCATCCTGAAACATCTCATTGACGATGTTTTTGTCTGTGGGAGGAAACTGGAGCACCTGGAGAAAGCCCACACAGAGGGAAATGCAAACTCTGTGCAAAAAGGCTACAGCTGGGTTTTCAACCTGCAACCTCCCTGCTGCAAGGCCAGCAGCGCTGCAAACTGTGCCACCGTGCAGTTGTTTATTAAAAGGGCTAAACGTTTGCTGGTTCGGTGAGACAAAATAAAGACTAAATCTCAATAAACCTCGCGAGGAATTAGGAGTAGGATTAAATGATCTTGGATGAGAAGCGAGATGGTCTCAGGACTGGGCTGAACCACGGCTCCATCTTGGCCCACAAAGAGGAAGAGAAGGAGCACCAAGAGCAGGCGGCTCCTGGACCATTCCGAGAGGATTTCTGCCAAATATTGACCCAGATGACCGCGAGCTGCCAGACGGTGGTAGCACACGGGCTGGTCTGGGGTCAGATTCCTTCTGGGGCTCCTTCAGCCACCAAGAGAGACTTCTGGCTCAGCTGCAGTCAGAATGCTGAAACGTTGTCCACGACTCGATGAGGAGCTCAGAGGACGTGTGCTTTCACAATAATGAACATAATTTTCTACCCGCCTGAGCATTTGCACAAAACAAACAATAGAGATGTTTTCTTTTTCTCCGACATGAATAAAAAGTTTTTTAATCTTCTGTTTTGTTTTTATTTATTGGCATATTTTCTTTTTGGCACCAAAGCTAACCGGCGCCCCTGATTTAATTCAGAGTAATTTATTTATATGGAACAAAACAAAATGATCATAAATTCTAGTTCAGTCCAGTTCTAAGTAAGGTTTTGTTACACAAATGTGTTTAAGGTTGTAGATGCTTCACATAGGAACTAAAAATAAATAACTTCTCAAAGAGAGATCGTGTGAACGTACTGAAAGATATTTGGGGGTTTGGTGATAATTGCATCTTAAATCTGTAAAATGATTCGGTTTTACCGTCTGAGTGTTCGCTGTAATCAGGTCACATGACGCCAGCTTATCTTACTGATCCTTCATGACTCATAAATCACATTTTAAACCACCAGGTGAGTTTCTAACATACATTACCCCAAACTAAGCATACATTAGGATCAAGCATTGATTTTAATAATGACTTTATGCAGATGCTGCTGGTCTTTATGACATAATGTCGTCGTCTTCCTCCGCTTATCCGGGTCCGGGTCGCGGGGGCAGCATCCCAACTAGGGAGCTCCAGACCGTCCTCTCCCCGGCCACCTCCACCAGCTCCTCCGGCAGGACCCCAAGGCGTTCCCGGACCAGATTGGAGATGTAACCTCTCCAACGTGTCCTGGGTCGACCCGGGGGCCTCCTGCCGGCAGGACATGCCCGAAACACCTCCCCAGGGAGGCGTCCAGGAAGCGTCCTGACCAGATGCCCAAACCACCTGAGCTGGCTCCTTTCGATCCGGAGGAGCAGCGGTTCTACTCCGAGTCCCTCCCGAATGTCCGAGCTCCTCACCCTATCTCTAAGGGTGAGCCCGGCCACCCTACATATGATGACCGTGAACAAATACATTGTGTTCTGTCTCCTTCACTTCTCTCCTCAAGCCTCATAATTGGTTTTGCACTTAACAGAAATCCTGAATATCTTGTAAAAGATCTTCTGCAGAGCGACGAGTCTTTGTTAGATTGTAAAGTTCGATAATGTAGCGTCCAAGTGAACTTGATAATGATTGGCACTACATGTTAAGTATCACCAATAAGATGTGATGATTCCATATAAATATGAAATTTTTAGGGACCATAAACACACTTCGTATTAATTCAGACAGAGTCAGTACCGTAACTTCTGGACTATAGAATGCACCTCAATATAAGCCGCACCAACAAAAAAAAAAGTTTTTCTACACACACACATGCCACACTCGAATACAAGCCGCGGCGCAGCAGCCACATGCAGGTGTCCGGCGCACAGCGCATGCACGGCCGGGACATAAGATAATCAGACAGGAAGACGCTACACGGAGGTTTTTCGTTGTTGTTTTAGTTCAACAAAACAAATTTTAAACACGGGTGAACGTGCCTGCAAGTTTAGAAAAGAAATCAGCACTGATAGCATTCATATTTCTGGATGTTATAAAATAAAAACAGCACTGAGACGTTATTACCGGTAATTTGCATGTTTAGAAGAAAAGAACAGCGCTGACACAGCATTAATAAGCCCTGGATGATTAGAAAATAAAAACTGCACACAAAACATGCCTGGTTAGTAAATAAAACACACTTGCCTACCAGAAGAAGTCATTCGCTCTCATCTTCCTCTTGCGCACTAAAGCCATTAAAGTCCTCTTCTTCAGTGTCGGAGTTGAACAGCCTCAGAAGAGCTTCGTCACATACCTTTTCTGTGGTGATGTCAGTGTCGCTGTCCGTGTTGCTGTCATCATCCCCGGGTGAAGCTGGCTTGAATGAGTTCTTCCCGCTGCTGTCTCCAGCGCCGAACCATGGATTCATTCATGCCAAGCTTACGTGCGGCAGCACTGTTTCCCTCCTTTACTGCCAGATCCATGGCCTTCAACTTAAATGCGGCATCATATGAACTCATACGTGTAGTTACCATGATGAGGGGATATGGATTTGAAACAAATTCTTCGTCGTGCCGGCTGCTTNGCATGTGCTAAATTAAAATGAGCACTTCCTTCGATTTCCACTTTTGGCTTCCACCTGTTTCACTTTCTGCTACAGCGCCCCCTAGTGGCAGGTGAAGGAAAACCTTCAGTAAAGCCGCACCTCATTATTAGCCGCATGGTTCAAAGTGTGGGGAAAAAAGTAGCGGCTTATAGTCCGGAAAATACGGTATAGAGTTTATAAAATGAATTTAATTATTTTTCTTAAACTAATAATCATACATGACAATATATGAATGATGAAATTGTGTAATGAATATGGAGTGAGTTATTGTGATGTGTGAAATGTTCTAATGGAAGCTAGATGTTTAGCAGAAAACCATTATTTGTATCTGACAAAGTTGTGAAATCTGGGTTGTAAAAGATTGTTGTTTATAACTACAGAGTTGTTTACTTAAAAAAAAAACATCCGGCGCAATCTGTGCCAAGTCTGCGCACCCTTGGTGCGGAGGTTCTCGTTCGACCCGGGAGTCGATGGTCACTGCCAGCGGAGTGGACCGCTGATATCAGGAACCTGTAGACAGCTCCGATAGGACCTGTCTAGTCTGAGATCCCTCCAGGTGAAGGCGGGAAGCTGGATGTATGAGAGGTGACGTAGGTCTGAAAGGAGCTGTTTGGCTGTATCAGCCGCAGCGTCGCGGACAGGCTCTTGACCGGAGGTCAAAGGAGTTTGTTTCAAAAGATGATTCTTTCCCAGTTTGGCCGAATCGGGAGTCAGCTGGAAACTGAATTACTCGGGGAAGTAATTCTTGTTTTATTGAACTGCAATGTTATGAGTTTTGGCCAAGTTTGGCCAATCAGAATTGGCCACATACATCCCTCAGAAAGCCACGCCTTCTTCAGATACAAAGATGTTTTAACACTTTGTGATTGAGAGTCTTTAAAACTCGTACGTGAGGTTCATCTTTACTCTAATGAGTATCTTGTTGTAACGTGTGTGAGTGTAAACGATGTTAAATCAAACACACATTGATTTGTGATATAAATGGATCATTTTAAGAACAATATTCATTTCAAATTCATTGATTTAAGCACAGATTATTCAAACATTTGATTTAAACATCCAGTTCATTCATCATGATTATTGTAACATAACTGTGAAGTCCTGTAGGAGCTTCGAGTAGATAGTGAGGAATGCAGTCTGGCTTTCACGCTGAGAGTGCAGGACAGGACCTCGGGTGAGAATGTTCGCGTCTGCTTTGAGGAACAATCAGTGAGCAAATGGTTGTTTTGGGAGGCCAGATGGTGTTCCCATGAAAGGTGCATGAAGGGTTATGTTGTGTCAATTGGAAAATAGACCCTTTATTACATTACATGACCCCCCCCCCCCAGGCCACGGGGTCAAGGCAGAAGACCGCGAGGCGTTGGGCAATCTTAGAGGCCCTGAGGACTCAGCGGAGGAAGACAGAGTTAGTTCTCAGGCACTGAAGCATCACAGTTGAGGAAAAGCAACCCCCCCCNAAATCACCGCTCATGAATATGTGAGGGTCTACTTATATAGATTCGTCTTCCGCCCCTCATACACACACACACACACACACACACACACACACACACACACACACACACACACACACACACACACACACACACACACACAGAAGATTAGTCAATAGATATCCCGATCAGGAAATTATAATCCCATATAATGGTGAGAAGGAAGCCAGAGCCATGAGCAGAAGCAGACCAGATCCCAGCGATCCAGGAAACCATAGCAGGAAAGTCATAGATGTGCAGAACTCCAGCCGAACCGGAACCCAGAGCAGCCGGCAGCAGAACCAGGCGATGAAGCAGTGAAGTGAGGACAAACTCAGGTGTTAATCTCTACATTTTGAATTCTGTGGCGGTGGATTTGTTGAATTTTTATCGTCAGATTCATCGCTCTCATCAGAATACTCTAAGTCATGTTAGTGCCACGACACCCCCGCTCCTGGATTATTAATCAAAGTGTGCAAATAAACCCCGAACAGGAACTTTCTGGTGAGCAACGATTCAGGTTTCAGTAATTAACCGGACGATCAAGTTGGTTTTCAAGAAGTCCTTTCTAAAGCTTCTCGGCTACGAGTTGTTACACTCCTTCACTTCTATCATTTTATTTGTCAGGGCAGCAGTAGCTCAGGAGGCGGAGCGGGTTGTCCAGTCCAGTTGGAGGGTTGTGGGTTCGATCCCGACTGAGGATGCTGCTGTTGTGTCCTTGGGCAAGACACTTAACCCACCGTTCTGCTGGTGGTGGTCGGAGGGACCGGTGGGCTTGTGCTCGGCAGCTTTGCCCCTGCCAGCTAGCCCCTGGGCAGCTGTGGCTAAACTGTAGCTCATCATCACCAGCGTGCGTACGTGTGTGTGTGTGTGTGTGCGTGCATGCATGCGTGCGTGTGTGTGTGTGTGTGTAAAGTCGATATGATGGCTTTCTAATATTCCACAGAAGAATCTTTCATTTGCTTTCATCGCTCGCTGCAGTAGTAGTAGCAAACAGGTTACCAGTAATAGATTACCTAGTCTGTAATCTGATACAAACGTTTCTAAAGAAGGTCTCGCTCCCGCCTCATCCACTGAGCTCCCATCATTCCCACAGCCTCAAACTCATAATCCAGATTAACCCAGGAAGTGATTAGCCACAGCCGACTTGTCGTCAGTGGTTTTAGGTCTTAACGTGTACTTTTATTTAAAACATTTATTCGTTTTCACCCCTGTGTCGTCTGCTGTAGAGTGGGTGTTTGTGGCTGTGTTCTGATGTTCTGCACTTGACTGCTAGGCATGGGACAATACTACAGCAGACAGAGAGGAGATATTCTCTCAGAATAGTCCCAGGCATCTGGACCCTTCTTCAGTTTAGCTGCAATGAGTCGGAAAATGTGGGACGACTTTCAAAAGAGCTGAAGAATGAGAATTAGGTTGAACTCATTTAATAAATACCGTTGCATCAAAATATGTTTGCGCAACATTTGCACACATGAGTCTTTGTGCCAAACTGGTGTCCAGCAATCAGAAGCCTTAGTTACTGGCCTTACTGGTTCTGTCCCAGGGGTCGACTCTCTTAACTCGCCTCCCTGCGTGGATCGATGTTCTTCACGGGGACACCAAGCGCCGTTGGACTCCAGCAGCCTGATGTGAAGGTTGGTGTGTGGGGCTGGAAGTGACGGGCTGTCAGCTTGGCTGTTTGTCCGGCTGCAGCTGATCACATCCGACACCGCTAATAGGCTTTAAACACTAAGACACATCTGGCAGCAGCACACTGATGTGTGACAATAACGGTGATGAAGTAACGCACAAACACACACCTCAGCACAGTTCAGCTGGCGTGCAACACACAACTGCGTTAGTCCCATTAGCGGACCGAGCTTCCGTATGTTTTAATGTGATCCGTTTATCCGCCTCTGCTCGCTGAAAGCTGCACGTTTCTGCGGTTAAACTCATATTCTGCTCAGCTGCCTGCTAATTTGGGCTGCATGGTGGCGCAGTGGTTAGCACTGTTGCCTCGCAGCACGAAGGTTGCAGGTTCGAAACTCAGCTGCGGCCTTTCTGCGTGGAGTTGCAGGTTCTTCCCATGCATGCGTGGGTTTCCTCCGGGTTCTCCGGTTTCCTAGCCTGGCAAGCCAGACTAAATAAATGTATTATTAGTCTGGCCACGCTCCATTGACGGCTCTCGGTTGTGGGACGGGTTCTACCGTTGTCTTTCAAATGATCTCCGCTGCTACTGGACAATGAATGTGACATACTCTTGTTTCACTCTGTTGCATCATCCCACCCACCAGGCATATAGAGTGCCCTGATTGGCCCACAAAGCGGATAAAGCTCTGTGATTTGTTCACTAAGCAGATAAAGCACTATGATTGGCACACCATTATGGACCAATCACAGCTCTTTATGTGTTTGAAACCCATCTAGAGAGCTGTGATTGGCTAGCCAGAGTCCTGGTAGGAGCTGCGGAGGTTCCAACGGAGCGTGCCTAGAGCAAACTTTGCAAAGCAAGACTTTGGTCTAGCTCACTAGGCTACCGGTTTCCCCCACAGATCACAACACGCCCTACAAGTTAAAAATTGTACGTCACTTTGGATAAAAGCACCTGCCAAATAAATAAACATAAACCTCATTTAAATTGTCCTTTCAAAATGTCAGAAACACGACTGAAGAAATGCCATCTGAGTCATTTTGGAGTCCGTGACGGCTGCACTTCTACCGGAAAGTCAGGAGCGTGCGAGCTGTCAGAAATGAGTGGTGGCAGAGAAATGCAACATTAATGTCAGGATTTCCAAACTTTACTCTATAACCCATAATTCTCACATCCAGGTGCGAGTCAGGACACAAACCAAGCTCCATCCATGGGTCATGAGTTAACATCCGTTATCAATAAATGACATTTTCTCTGTTTTCTTGTTTCGATTATACCTGGTGGCCATCTTGGATTTGCTTTAACTCCAAACTTTTATTTGTATTTTCTGAAAGGTTCCTTGAATTCTAACAAAGCGCTTCGGTAGCGCCACAGACAAACCTACAAACTCATCACAAGGTGGCACAATCACAGCTTTGGTAGCACTACTCACTGTCCTTCCCAAACTCCGAGTGACCAATCGGTTCTGTTCGCTCCGTGCTGTCGTGTCTCCAGCCCACGCCGACTTGAAAAGATGATGATGCTTCATAAACGTGGCAGTGATGGATTGGACCTGGCTGTGCTGATGAGCCGGGCCGTGGCCATTTAAAGCGCCGCTAATTGGATTTAATGAGTTTTACTGACACGAGTGGCTCAGCGTGATTAGAGGCGCTAATAGACAAACGACTGTCCGGTTTCGTGTTCAACATCAGCTTCAGCTCCAAGGAGTCGGCAGGATGGAGTCGTGAGGGGCGCTCGGGTTTTCTACGTCAGCCGACATTAGCTGTAAATGTCAGTCTGTTGCATTATTCAGAGAACCCTGAGAGCTTAGTGTGGCTGGAGCTCCGATACAACAGGGGGCCCGGACCTTTCCACCGGGGTAGAGCTGCGTTTCAGACATGGATCCCATAGCTGCTTCTGAAAACGCCGGAACGGTTTCAGCTCATACCTGAAGCAGAGGGTTGGAGTGATTTTCAGGAACCAAATTAGATCTCTACAAGCTTTTAAAAACGCTGACAATCCCACCTGATGTCTGACAATATCAGCAGGTGCATGACCAGCAGAAATCTGCACTTTACTCACCGTTTACATCTTTACTTTTGCTGGATCTCTGCCTACATGTTGCTCTGAGTTTAGTGCGAGGATCTGCTGCAAGAAAACCCACCTTTGCAAGCTTTGCACCATCTGATAAATCTAGATTAAAGATTAGACCGGTGCTGCAATCCTAAAAATATTTTTATCACCCAGACACAAAATCAGCTGTAACAGGATGTCTGTGATATTTACCCACACAGTTAAATCTCTCTATGCATCATGTAGCCTGGCTATGACTAATGTTATTAGCTTTTCTGATTATGGGACCTTTTGTTTTTTTACTTTATGTTATTTGTTCCAGCTGAACAACGACGCTGCTGCACGTGCGCCCCGCTTCTGCTGCATCACTCTGTATCCAATCAATCAATCAATCAATCAATCAATCAATCAATCAATCAATCAATCAATCAATCAATCAAAGATACTTTATTACTCCCAGAGGGAAATTAGAGTTTCAGTACACACAATTCAGAGATCAGACATACATGTGCAAGACACATGACAAGAATTGGTGACTGTGGTCATTCGCAACCCTGAGTCACGCTACCTTAATAGAGATCAGAGGGTTACATGAGGATTGGTTCAGGTGGAGGGAAAAAAAGGCACTTCAGAGTTACCCTCCACCAGGAGGTCAGCTTTGCTCTGCAAAAAAACACCTCAGACAGATATGTAACAGACTTCAGACAACACAACATAAGTGTCCACTAGGTGGGGTGGTGGTTGGGACTATCCCCACTTCAGTTCCTGCAGCCACTACCAGCAGCACATGTCACCTCGGTGTGGATGGGGGGGAGCATTGAGGGTTGGAGGGTTGCAGTGACCCTGGAACGCTTCAGCGGCCTTCCTGCAGTCCCGCCCAGGCTGGGAAAGGAGAGAGATGAGTTGCCATAGCGACGGCACATTCCACATATCTTCTGAGGGGGGAGTTTTCGTTAGAGCCTTGCAGGCTCAAGGGTGCCAGATTCAGATTAGAAATTGTTTTGGGCCAGACAGAGATAATTTCCTCTCCGTCTTACAGTTTGTTGGTCCTCAACCTCTCAGAATCCCAATAAAGGACATTAATCTATCCCAATCCGTGCTGATTCGTCCACTCTATCCTTGATGGCATCCATCTGTTGTGCCAATGAATGAATCTCGGCCAAAGTCCCAAGCTTACGATTCATCTGTGAATATGACAAAGGTGACTTGAGCAGATTTATAAAAAAATAAGAATATAAAACTGTCTGGAGCTAGACAGGTTGGGCCAAGGCATCAGCTTTACCGACCATCTTCTGAACCCGCTTTGTCCACGTGGGGTCGCGGGGGGGCTGGTGCCTATCTCCAGCAGTCAACGGGCAAGTAGGCGGGGTACACCCTGCACAGAGAGCCAGTCCATCGCAGGGCAACACAGAGACACACAGGACAAACAACCATGCACACACACACCTACGGACAATTTAGACAGACCAATCAACCTAACAGTCATGTTTTGGACTGTGGGAGGAAGCCGGAGAACCCGGAGAGAACCCACGCATGCACAGGGAGAACATGCAAACTCCATGCAGAAAGATCCCAGGCTGGGAATCGAACCCAGGACCTTCTTGCTACAAGGCAACAGCTCTACCACTGCGCCACTGCACAGCCGCATCAGTTTTACGTAAAACAAAGATGGAAGATTTTTTTTTGTTTTAGTTTCAATGATTGGTTAAAACTCTTATTGTGGAGGACTGCAGGAAGTTCTGCAGGTCTTCTGCAGATGTTACTGTACACTCTGATTTTGCAGAGTTTTTAAAATAAACTTTTATTATTTTTAGAGTTAAATGATTAAAAGTAATCCGCATTACTTACAATTAAGTAAATATTATTTAACATCAAATTTTCTTGTTTAGAGGAAACAAAACGTTCCTTTAAAATCTTGAAACTACCAAATGAATCAAACTGTTACACTTAGAATTTTTTTTACAGTGTATTTTGTGGTTTTCTCTGTGAAGATTCACCAGAACCATCTGGGAGAATGTTTGTTCTTTAGTTGCATCTTAAAAATACATATTTTAGTTGTTATTAAGTCCAGAATGACTTCGCTCATCATTTAAAAACAGACCTTGTGTTTCTGCCTCAGCTAGATGCTGATAAAATGTCAAATATTTTCTAGGATCTGGGAAATGTGATGCACTGAGCTTTTAGTGAGTCAGCATCTTTCTAAAAATCTTCCCTTTTATTGGTGCGTCGTTCTTCTGTCCTTTTAAGAAACCTGAGCTGCGTTTCTAACTCCAGACCAAAGGGAGTTGTTTTCTCCCACCAAAGACACGAACGGATGTAAAAACGTCAACTTTCTGCTGAGAAGTCTGAAGGAAGAAGGACAAGTGCTGGCCCGAGCAAACTGGCCACAGATGGAGGTTGCGACACCAACTGAAGCAGATGGAATGAGGTGCTGCTCTGAGGCCGAACCCATGACGTTAAAAGCTTTTAGACTCTCTCATCAGAACCGAAACCAGAACCTCTGCAGCCACGTTGCTCACCAGAAGCCGAAATTCCCTCTGACGGTTTTGCTTCATATCGATTTAAGAGGACCGTGTGTTTTTATGCATGTCATCCATCTGCTGGTCTACCTCACCAGCACACTCAGCATCATCTTTTATCCACACCTCATTGGCTGCTGCAGTGAGACGGAGACTTATTCGCCCAATTAACTCGGAGCAGGACAGCGGTACCGAGACCTGCTGTGTAAGCTGCTGTTGTGTCTCTAAATGTCGGCGGACACAACAAACGGCGTCCAAACGGCGAGAGCAAGGTGAGGAGACAGGTGACAGATGACATCATGAGTCTTCGGATTATTGACCCACGTCTCGGCTCTGCGTGGACGCTGCCGCAACACAATGACAGAGCGGGAAGTCGCGATCGATCCTGTAGAGAGTTTTAAAACAACAAATCTGAGGCTGAAGAACCAGAGAGCAACAGGAAGAGGAAAGTCTTGGACTCGGTTGGATGATTAGCTATAAACTTCCCGTAGCTTTAGATCCCTGCTAGTGTGTCCAAACTTTCCAAGGCTAAATGCTGCATCAGCTTTTTGCCCAGGTTCAGGTCCTGATCCTTTCTCAAAATAGATTTTTGCACTGAAGCTAAAAGTGGAACGTTTCGACTCGGTTTCAATTTTTTTTTATTAAAGGGACATTATGGAAGTGTGACAGCCAAAACATGTATAGAAGTAATAAATGTCTTCTTCATACATTCTCCTGCAATGCCCTGGTCCTGTAGAATGAGCCCTGGCATTTTTACTATGATTGCCTGTTTTTCTGTAAAATCACAGAAAAAGAGAGATGCTCGGGTCGAGCAGGCTGCTTCATGCGCGTTCACGCTCAGGCATAGCCCTCCGAACCGTTCTTTGAACGTTGTTTCAGCTGTCATCAAGGATATAAATGTTACAGATACAGAAGACAACACTGGTGCTTTAGCTCACCTAGTAAGATGTCGGACTCTCGTGCAGAAGTCCTGGGTTTGATTCTGGATGAGAACATAATTTATTTAGAGTTTTGTTTTTACATTAATGGTATTTTTTTACAGTAAGAGGCCCAAATTTTTATTTGAGACTCACCGAACGGCATTGAATTCACAGATAAAAAAGATGTGGGTTCAACTTTCATTTTGGAACAATTTTTCAAGCAAGGGAAGGGAATGATCTGAGCATGCAGGAGGACTGACCCATCATAAACCTTTGTCGGCTGTGCTGAAGAGAAAGGTACAGAACCAAATTATTTAATTAATTAGCTGCTCGTTCTCCTGTCCTCTGTCCTCCGGGCCACACACACACACACACACACACACACACACACACACAAAGGACTGTCTCAGCTGTTATTTTCGTTAAGGAGTGTGCACGTACAGCATGCGCGCCTCGTGCACGGGCCTCCTATTGAAGCTGCTGTTACGCTTTTGGCCTGAGGGGGCAATCGCGAGCATAAAGATTCAAAACTCCGTAAAGTCCCTTGAAAAATTAAATCTAATGATTAAGACGTATTCATTTGGTTGCACATTTGTTTCTTCAGTCCATCCGTTCATCCGATACGGTTTTGGTCAGCTCAGCCCTGTCCTGTGTTGTAAGGAGCTGGTGTCACACAGGTAGCTGTGCACAAACACACCTGCAGATATGTTACACACACAAAGAGCTGAAACCACCTTGCTGTGTGGGAAACATGGTGCAAAGACATAATTAGTTCCAATCAACCTGAATGGGTAAAAAAGGCAAGACTGGCATGCCACTGGGTGGCGCTGGTCATAGAATGTAATCCCATAATAACTGCAGCGCTTAGAAACGTCTTTGTTACTTTTTAGCCTGAAACTCTTCCTAAAGGTGCATCAAGTCTTGCACTCTTTGACTCAACAACAGAGACTCGGGGTTTGGGAGAGCTGCAACATTACATTTGTGTTTTAAATATGTTCGAAGTTCCAGTGACCCAAACACACGACCCTGAGGCAAATGCAAGGAAACCAATAATAGTTAGCATTTAGCTGCAAACTCACCAGTGGTCCTGTTCCAGTCCTTTGTTTACTGGTTTTTATCTTTTCAGAGTTTCTAATTTGTTAGTATTTATTAATCTCCTTTGAAATGTGACAGCTTGTTTAATGGTGTGTGCCTGAGGGGAGTCGCACCTGAGCAGACCTGTGATTAGAAGAGTTCAGCTCGCCCCCATGGAGTTCATCTTTGGCTTTTTAGGTTTTATTTATTCAATCACAGCCCAGGATGTCCTCTGGGTAACGAGCCGATTATCCTGTCCTGGGTGCAGTAAGGCGGCACGCCTTAAAAACTGTTATTGATATTTTATTTGGACTTGATGGCGGCACAGAACTGGGTCGGTTTTCTCTGAGCCATGCAACGTGAAAGTCCATTTACTTCACTTACTCTTCAATGTAAACTGTTGTTAAGAAACAAACATGATTAAATAAATAAACAAATGTGGATGAGGTAGTTGTAACAAACACGGACTTTCTTGGGCTTTCTTCTGCTTCTTCGACACAACTAGAGGTGAATCTGGCTTTTACTGCGTAAATTTTAGAGGTTTGATCAATAAAAATGTGCTTAATCTACTGATGTGACGTTCACGAACAAATCTAATCTTTTGAACGGGTTTTCAAAGTGAACGATGAGAGCCGAGCCCCTGTAGAGAGCCGTTCATCTTGTCTTCCGGTAACAAACCTCCCCGGAAATCATTCAAGCGCACCCGCTCAAACCCCACCCACCGCTGTGATGGGCGTAGGAGGAACGCTAACCAACCCTGTGCACCCTCACGGACACCGCAGGAACACGTTGCTCTTAATACCCGCTTTGATGCCCAAAGGAGCCAGTCTTTTGAACGGCTCTTTGAGGTAAACGACCGACTAATGAACGGCTCCCGTGAAAGAGCCATAAATCCCGTCACTAGCAGAATAAGCTCATGCTCCAATAATGGATTGGCAAAAAATTGACACCAATCAAGGGAGGGTAGAGACAAAAAGTGACTGCAGAAAAAGTTGAGTATATTTGAATTAAAAAGATAACATTTTTGTTTTTAAAACTGAAGAATTCATCTAGCCTGGCCGTCCAGATTCACCCTCTCTCTTAGTTGTACACAAGGGGCGAGTCTAGATACTCAGAGGCAGAGAGCACCAGGAGGGGTGGGACTAGCCAGCTCAAAAACAACCAATCAGAAAAAAGGCTGAAATGGTGACAATCGCCTAATGGTAACACAACAACTATTTAAAGATCTATCTCATTTTACAATGTGATTCTATAACAAAGCAGTAATGGAATAAAATTGGCCCTCGCCATGTATAGATCCTCTACAGGGGGCAGGTTGGGATGTGACAGGTTTGTGATGAAGGTACTAATCCTGATGCTCCATCTGGAGGCTTTTAGGAGAGAAAGGCTTCCGTGGGGGTGTGTGATGATGATCTATGAGGGGTTAAAGGAGGAGAATTTAAATAAACATGCATGTTTTTCAGTTTCCAGACTAAATTAGATCAGAACGTTTTTAAAAACAGGTTAGAAAAATCTTCTTTGCTCTTAATGCTTCATCTTTTAACAACAAGCTGGTGTTTTTACACAAATCAGCCCAGAGATGACACACACCAGTAGCAAGAGCGGCGTCCCACTTCTGCTTCTGCACTGGTTTAACACACAAAACCATCTGACTCAGCATCTGTCCTTCAACTGTTCAACAAATCTGTCGGCACGCAGGAAAGAAAATATTTTAGTTCCTCAATGTTTTCAAAGTCAATTACTCTGCGATTATTAGATTATTATAAGAAGTTTTAATGGCGGAGCTCAAATTGGCCATCGCTGTAATTTTAATTTTTTCACACTTTAGGGACGAAGCAGTGAGCTCAGGGTAATTATCAGCACGTTATGAACAAATTATAAAAGCATTTTCTACTCAGACGTTTAAACGAATGTCTCCAAACTTCAGACGCACTTTAGTTTGGGCAGAAAATCACAAACAAACTGATGTTTGCAGAGCCGATGTTCCCATTAAAAACACAAACAGCACACCCCCGCTCACACGGGCCGGATGAACTAAAGGTCGATGCACGACATTAGAAAAGCTTTTTAAATGATTCATAACATGTGTTGCAATTTTCAGCAAAAATGAATCATTTTACACCCGAAGGAAGAGTTTATTCATTATTTCACTGATGCACACATGAATCCACGCTTTTAAACGCATCTGTTTACTGGAGTTAGTGTTGGTGAGCGTGTCCTCGTTTAAACTGGAACCTCTGGGTTTGTTTCCTGTTTACTTTTAAAGAGGACTCTAATGGGTTTTACAGTCAGACAGAACATATTTAATTATTTCTTGTAAATGTCAGCTTGTTAATGAGCTGCTCGGCGGTCTGACCTTCTTGTTTGGTTTGCATTCAGCCGTGAAGACGTTAATACTGTACGTGTTAATGAAGCGGAGTGCAGCTCCGGGATTTACAGCCTGGAGAAGGTTAAAGACTCTTGATCCTGCGGCGCTGATAGGTGCTGTTAGACTTTTAATGAACCCTGCACTTCTCCTAGAAAGAGATTCAGTCTGAATGCAGAGTTCCCAGCGTTCCAGTCGGCTGTTTAGCTGGAGTATCCGAGGAATAGCTCCGCGGAGCTGTCTTCATCAGCTTTGCGTGGTCCGCTGCCCGTGATGACCAGCTGAGAGGAGCTGGGTGGCGTCACACCAGCGGTGCTGAGCTTGTTTTCTGGTAGAAGGGTAGAAACGGTGAACGGACCTGGTTTCTGGCTCCTGTCTGCCTGTTTTCCCAATTAAACTGTTTCGGATTTCTTTTCTCTCAGCAGGACGTTTGACGTCTGGTTTAAGTGATCATTTTTACATTGGCCAAATTTACACAAACCAGGTTTAGCAAACGCTAAAATGACTCCAGCTGATGCATGTTGTAGGTTTGCAGCCAAGAGCCGATCTCCAGATCTTAGAATCATAAAAATTATTCTACTTCATTTCAAGATTCACCACAAACGGGTTCCTATTCGCTTTTAATTCTGTTGTTTCTCAAAATAAGTTGATTTTTTTTTACAAGTTATAGGTTTTCCAGTCATTTGCTTCCTTAAATGAATCATTAGACATTAAAGGGACATTATGGAAGTGTGACAGCCAAAACATGTATAGAAATAATAAATGTCTTCTTCATACATTCTCCTGCAATGCCCTGGTCCTGTAGAATGAGCCCTGGCATTTTTACTGTGATTGCCTGTTTTTCTGTAAAATCACAGAAAAAGAGAGATGCTCGGGTCGAGCAGGCTGCTTCATGCGCGTTCACGCTCAGGCATCGCCCGTAGCATTTGCTATCCGTAGCTTTAGCAGCAGAGAGAGAGGCAGTGCCACTTTGTCGCTGTTCCTAACGCCTAGTGACAAAGCTAGCTACATTTCTGAGGACCCTTAGCTACTTTCTGTAGAACTTTCTTCTAGATATTTCCTGCTAATTAGCAACAAAATAGCCATTTTCACTCCGAAC